>JAWQRP010003033.1:0-14179 GCA_033557875.1 Quadriops clusia | reverse complement strand
GTTGGCACAAGTGTATAATATCTCATGGGGATTACTTTGAAGGGGACAAAATAGATATTCATGAATAAATAAATAATTTTTGAAAAAACACAAAATTCGCGATACTTTTTGAACACACCTCGTACATGATTTTACAAATAAATTGTGCAAGTTAGCATTAGCTGTCGTGTTCAATTATCCGTGCTTTAACGTTCCGTGATTATCAGCAATAATCGACGTTCTAATGTACTTTAGAAGTGTTCCCTTACCTGCAAATACATTAATTATTACGATAATTGGTGTTGACTGAAACTTAAATAGATACATATCTGATTTAGACTTCACACTGACAACTGACATCACTTTACAACTTAATTTGACAGCTTACGTAACTCTGAAAAGCAGTCTATGACAACAAAAACAACGACTCATAGCGGGGACTTTTAGCAATTTTGGCTTTAACATTACATGGCTCTCTATGTTTGACAAACTTTGAACGGATATCAACAATTAAGTTATTGTTTGTTTTAGATTAGAATTACTTGTATGCTATTTGGAAACATGCTAATTGGGCACGTTAAAGTATTCATTATGTTTGGAACTGTATTTGATAATTAACTATCATCGAAAACGTCAAGAGCGTTCTGATTATGAGTAACAAAGCAAAACCAAGCGTGCGGCAACCGATGACAAATAAAAGGTGAACCGGAAATAATTCCATTACACATTTATCACGCATCAGTAAATAAATAATTTAATAAATACCCTAAACATGTTGTAAATGTACTTCACCCGACGAAATTTCCATCTCAAATTCAACGTTCCCCTAAAATTTGCAACCTTGAAGCGTCGGGTTTACAAAGGTTCTCCTATCTGACCCGAGTATGAAATAATCTGCTCATCCTATGTTTGGATTCGGTATTACCCTTGCATAAGAAGGAGGGCAAACACGGAGGCCGCCTTTGAAAAAGGAGACTACCGTTGCTCCGGCGGCTGATCTTCTTGCGACGACCCTCCGCAAACACAATCTCCCGCGACTCGAAAAACTTTATGAAACATTTAATCTTCTCCCAAAATGAAGTCGGGAAGTCGCTCGCTATGAAGTTATAGCCCGCCACTTTTTCAGCCCGCTTTATTTTGTTTCTCCGCGGAATTTCCTCGCCGCTCCGTTGACATGCAGAAGAGAAAAACGGAATCCAATTAGGAACCTTATGCAAATGAGCCCCCTCCAAATCTCGTTCCGATTACCCAGACATACCGTTGACACTCGTTTATTTTAATGGCGAACCCATTACGGAGGATTTAAGGTGTTCGACTATCGAATTAAGAACTTTTTCTCTGACCGCCTCACCACCCCGCTAGCCCCCTTCACCCTATTTCCAGTTTGTGAGAAATGGATCCTTGCAACGTTTTACGAGCAGAACTTATTTTAATATTTTACTGCTTAATATTTTTCGAGATGTAGCGACTACGTGTTGTTTCGCGCTTAAATATTAAATTTTCCTGTCCCCCTTTTACTACAATTTTGCCCCCCCGCTTAGCCTCTGGCCTCCCCGCACGTCCTCGCTATTTTTATAGGGTATGTATATCTAGAGCACGGACGGCAGGAGTGTTTCAACTTACGGATCACGTAAAAATTAAATTGCTTCCGTTTGTCAATCTGGGACGAACGGCATGTATAACAAATAAACAATGTATCGGGGTTCTGCGAAAGAAAATGTGTTACATTGTCTTCGGTGCGAATTACGGTACATACTACGAAAGATTGCATTGCCCAAGTCCTTCATAAAATCTCAAATAACAGTTTCGTTTGTGTTTTCTCACTTGGCGTTGTCTGAGTTGGGACTATGATTGAATCTATGTACTACCCTCACAACCATTAACTTTTACTTACGGATATAATTTTTTTTAAATAAAATGTTGAAAATTAACTTATATATGAATTTCTTACAGTAATGGTTCTCAATCTTCAAAGCTCTTATTTATTTTGTTACTCGGAATTAAATGGCTAAAAAAATTAATTTAGATAATTACTCTGCGTAAAATGCTCCGTAAGGATATTTGTATATTTTAAGGCTATAAAAAAGAAAAATCCTTCTGAATGCTAAAACGAATATAACTCTAAAAAATAGAGAGAAAAAATTCGTCACAAAACGTGACTCTTCGGGAGCCTTCTGTTATTTTATAAAACCTCTATTTATGAAATGAAATTTGAAACCACGGACGAGCATTCTGCTTTGTTTCGGTTATACGCTAACATAAATCATGGGCATACATAATCCAAATATTTATTCACCGTTCATTATTATTTCCCGTATTAATTATTTGATTGCTTTTGTTCCTCTTGGTTATTTATTATTGCTGTTTGGACAAAACAAACGGTATATTATATTTAAGTACCCGTTTTATTATTCGTACGTTTATAACAAATCAGAAAGAGAAGCTTTTTATTTAAATATTAACGCAACTTTACCTTAACAGTTTATCCAGATCTTGACATTAAAAATTAATTATCACAATATCAAAGCTGGAAATGATATTTCTAATAAATAACATATTGTACCTACATAATTATTTACTATAATTTATTAAAAGTACCTAACTTTGAACAATCAATGTCCTAATAAACTTTGATTCATTGCAAAAACATGTTTAATCTAACATTTCACAACTAAAACCTTAAATAGTGCGAAGTGAAACACTGGTGTTCAATTTGTTTTGCCTTTGTTCAAGAAGGAAGTTACCAAAATGCGCCAATTGGCAGTGTTTATTGTCCTTTTTGCAACTTTCATAAGTTCAAGAAGCATCTTGGCCGCTTGCCAGAATGGAAAATGTAATGAAGAAGATTTGTACTATTGGCGCGACACTGTGGTAAGGTCCCAAGCGATGCAGTAGTCTTTGAGCCAACTAACAAGACGTTCATTGGCCAGGCTTTCTTCAATACTTTGCCGGCAATTCTTTCTGGGACCATCAGTAGCACTAGTGGCCTCACTGTTTCCACTGTGATCAATGGTAAAACGTTGAAAAGCCAATATAATTCTAAGGTAGTTTGTTCAAAATTTTTATCGCATTTTTACAAAGTCCATTTTCCATTCCAGATTTTATGCATCCCACCCGATACTCCGCTGCACTGGCATGGTGTAACTGCACAGGATTTGTTTAAAGACAAAAATTGCTCGTAGGTAAAAGCAGGGTACAAAGATGGGGTAAGATGGTTTATTGGAAGAGTTTTTATAAAGGGAACATACTATCTTGGTAGGGTTGATGAAAATGGTTTGGAAGTTGTCTCTGAAGGTGGTCCTTCAGAGTTCATCAAGAAGTTACAAGTCTTGGGCTGCTGTTTAGGAGCGAAAGTGGACTTCAGTACAGGGGAGCACGCTGCAGTTCATATTCGTACCTTTGGGTCTATACTTGGTAAAAATGAATAGTAAAAATGTGTATTTGAAATGCAGTACAAACAAATTTTTTAATTTAATTTTTTTCTGTTTTTCTGTTCAATATTATTGTTGTCGATTATTAATTATTAATATTCTTTCTTTTTGGATAGAATACTTATTGATGATTAATATCATGATTAATTTTTTCATTTCCGAAAATGTTTCATTTTTATTTTTGCTCAAATCATCGAGCAATCATAACCACATTTTCTTTGTGATGTTGTAATAAAAATTTTGAAACCGCAGCATGCTTTTGATTTTTAACTATTTTTAAACGATAAGTGTAATCGCAACTTCGGTGTTACAAAAATCAAGTAAAACGGTTCATAACCGATAACTGGTTACACAAATGATGTCTAAACAAATGTTATTAAATTTTTAAATTTGCAGCATTTTACTGAATATGCACACTGAGGAAAAGGAAATTGTTTAATTTATGGAATGGTAACTTTTGGTGTGTTAAATCATCATATACATTGTTATTTCAACAAAATAACTGCATCCAAACAACATTGTAACATTTTAACATTCGTAAATTCAATAATTTTGGGTTATTAAAAAGCTTTCGAATCAATAAATGAAGTTGAACCAAGTACTTGAATAGACAGTTTTGCATGTAATTGGAATATCATTGAAAATTGCTTAAATTTACATTTTTAAATGTTTTGCAGAATACACAAAAACATTACCATGAAAAATGAAAAATTTGTTGTTTCAATCATGTAAATTCGTTAGGTTTACATTTATTTTGCCTTAAAGTAAGATTTAAACATATTTTAATTAATATTTTTGTAAAAATATAATTTAAACATTTATTGATGCAGGTTGCATCTAACGTCTTTTATGGTTTTTTTATTGTTACGGTTAGGTAATTTAAATCTTGCCCCCTACTGTGAACCTGGAGGACCTTATTGTGAAAAGATGATAATTTTTACATCACAATAAGAGGTATCACATAGTTCATTAATTTGATTTTAATATCGTATTGTTGCGTCATAATTTTAATGATGTTTAATTACATTTTCAGAAAATGAAACTGATATCGGCTCAATAAAAATTTTAGAGGGAAATACAATAACGGAAGTTGACCTTAAAATAGGACCAAGACTAAAGTTTATTTCTAAATGGAGAATCTTCCAAAAATTAGAGACAGGAAAATCTTCAACTAGAACTTATGCCAGTACCGAAGTTGCTGATAACAATATAAATATTACCACAGATATTGCTTATGATAATACTGATTAATTACACAATGTTTTTCAATTATTGTTTTAAAAAGCATTTTTGACCATTTGTCGTCAAGACAATTAACAAAATATATGTTATTATTTAATTAGTTAGTTACGCTAAGTCTAAAGATGCTTATTCCACAGCTCACTAATCTATTTGTAGAAGGATAGAGGTAGTGAAGGTTAGGGGCAGTGAAATAACTTTTTAATTTACAATTAATTTGTAACTTATATAAGGTGAATTTTATAACATTACCTTCGATGGGATAAAGTTAATTTTATAGTTCTTAATCAAGTGAATAAATAATTTGCTTTAGTGGAAAGTTTCTTCTTAATTTCCCTACTTTTAATTTGTTATTTGTATAAAGTAAATTTTTTCATGTGCAAAATCTCTTATTTTTAGTTATTAGGCAGTTTTGTTGTTGTAGTCTACATATATGGACATTAAGTTTATATATAATTAAGGTGTATGGCCTATTTCTCCCTTTGAAGCACGTTGAAATATAATTCAGAAAATTATTTTATAGTTCCACTAATAATTTACGTTTAGTTCCGCACATTGTACTTATGAAACATGCATCTTTTAATTAACTGTGACAACTCATAGCTTCTTTGGTATTTAGAAATAATTAGGTACTTGATAAATGACGATTTTGAACAAAACATGCCAAAAATGTAAAACAAAATGTTTGTCTATATTTTTTTATTTTAGGAAAAGATAATAAAATACAGAGCTTCTTACTTTCAGTCTATATTTGATTATTTTAGAATATTATAAATACACACGTTCATAAAACAATAAAATATAGGCTGAAAGTGAGAAAATGCGCTGCATTTAATTTACATTAATTGTAAAACAGGTACTTAGCTTGAGTCCAAACTTTGCTACTCCATATATGGTAAAGCAAACTCCATTCCCACGGATAAAATAATAACAGCTATCGAACCATCAATACACAATATTGACTATGAACCCCAAGACAAAGTTAGGCGAAACATTCATAATGCTATTAAGACAGATAAACGAAACACCTCACATATTACTCAAGAAAAAATAATTCAAAGACACACAAAAATTTATTAAAAAACATCCACAAATCATAGTTTTACAAGCAGACAAGACCAACAAAACCGTCATGGATACGAAGGACTATGACAGTAGTATTTTAGAACTTCTCAACGACAAAACAACTTACAAACAACTTAACCACGACCCTACAAAAGAAACTACTAGAGAAAACTGCTAGCCAACTAAAAACTTATAATGCTTTACCACCAAAAATATATGGGTTACCTAAAATCAATTAAGACCAATCACTAGCTGTTGTCAATCACTATTCTACAAATTCTCAAAATTTATATCAAACATACTTAACAAAATTTTATATCAAAGTGAATATCACATGAAGGATTCATGGAGTTTCTCAGATTTCATTAAAAACCAAAACGTACCTACAGATCACGTGCTTCTGTCTCTGGATGTAGTATCTCTCTACACAAGTGTACCTATAAATATAATTCCACAAATCATATCTAAAAGATGGCTTGAGATCAAAAACCATACCACTCTAACCTTACAAGAAATTTTAACCACTATAGAATTAATAAACGGGAATGTTTATTGTCAATACAAAAATCAGGTTTATCTACAGACCAATGGTCTTCCTATGGGTGGACCTTTATCTTCTACCTTGGCAAATCTTGTAATGGAGGACCTTCAGGTGTTTACAATAAAAAATCTTCCTTTTCATTCACCATTTTATACGCGTTATGTTGACGATATACTTTCTGTTGCCACAACACAAAATATACAATCTTTACTTAATGCTTTTAATAATTATCACCCTTCAATACAATTCACCTATAAAACCCAACAAAACAACACTATCAATTTTCTTGACATAAGCGCACTTGTTATCATCGATAGAACTGTGAGTATCAAATGGTACACTAAAGAAACTTAGTCAGGTCGTTACATAAACTTCAGATCAACACAACCATTGAATCATAAACTTAATGTTGCTAAAACCATGATAGATAGACCAATCAAACTAACATCTCCTCAGTTCCGTCAAGAATCTCTAACTAAAATATCCCAAACACTACAAGATAATAGTTTCCCTATCCATTTAATAAAAAAGATAATTAAACAACGCACTGACTTTCTTTACAATCAGTCAAATAAAAATACATCTCCTTCAGAGAAGTTCTTTGCTATACCTTATATTTATAGACTTTCAGAAAAAAAATCACACATAATCAAACCTTACAAATTAACTTTAGCACGTCACAATATAAATTCAAATAGAATTAAATTGTTTACAAACCTCAAGTCTTCAACACCCACAAAGTCAGATACATTGTGACGTACTGAGGGGATACCTCGCTGCTGTGCTCAAAAGCGACACTTATTGAAACATTCCGAAACGGAAACGGCGGGAAATTCAAATCAACCCGAAACTCTATTTGGCCAAAATTTACCTGTGATCGTCTAGTATTTGGTAGGAACCCTTTTTCGTTGTTTTCGTAGCATCCCAGAATCCGTAGGCAAAGTCACGTCAAAGAAAATTACGCCATTAAGATGAGAACTGTTATTGAGAGTATGCGAAATGAAAATTGAATGAAGAATGAATTCAATGGAAATGTCAGGTTGTTCGTGTGTCTGTGTGTGTGTAATTTCGGTGTTTTACTGTTTGCATTTAACTTAGTTATTGAATTATTTAATGATTTTAATACTTGGAAAGTTCTGTTACTAAGAAAGTCCTCTTGCATTCTTTAACTTTGAAACTCATATGACAAATGAAACACGGCAAAACGCGAATGTTGCGACTCAGTCCACCACAAGCTGGGTTAAGCGCATGGTCCCTCAGTGGTCAAAATATCTGCAGGTCCGAACCTTAAAAGCTCAAGATCAGAGTTGATCTCAGGCAAGGCCATCATCAATCGTTACCATCATCCTCGGAATCCATACGGCTTAACGAAGAGTGCGATTAAACTAAGTGGCAACATTTAATTGGTTCGGCACGAACGCAGTTCCGCGCAGCGAGACCCGCGACATCCCGAGATTAAACTTTTAGGTAAACAAGTGGACAACAGGAACAAAGGACCGATTATACCCACGATGTGGTGGTCAGCGAGTTATAATCCGCTTTCCTCACTGAGGGGGCTCCGCGGGTTAAGGGGGACTCGTATGATGGCACCCTGGCAACACAAAAACTAAGACAAACGGTACTGAAGGCACTTGCCCTGGATCGCGCGGAAACCCTTTCTCGCTGATCCGAGCTCCAAGAATCCGTCGACGCAAGCCAAACGCCCGCAACCATAATAAAAGGTAAATGGTAACGCTTAAACCCGAAATGAAACCGACCGCGCGACAACAAAACCACGGTCGTACCTCACCAAGAATAATACGAAATGAGCTGAAAAGGAATCAATTGAATTTAAATACAAAAATAAATAATGTGAGGAAAACTTTCTTCATAACAAGAAACATTTGATTGTGAATTGGTTTATCCTGGATTTGATTGAATTGAATGACCTTGGTGAGTAAGAATTAATTATTAGTTATTGGTCGCACTGCAGTTGACCTTGTAATTATCGTGAAAATGAGATACCTTTTGGCTGTTATGAAATTGTGTCTACCTTTGATTTATTATTGCAATTGCTCTACTCTGTTCTATCGTGCACTTAATTTCTCTATCTTTGTTGTGATGTAATTAATTATTTAATTGATTGTAGCAAAACTTTGTTGGTAATCGTTTATTGAATTAGTTGGGCCCAAACTTCGTTATTGCAAAATGTTACTGATTCAATTGACTTATTATGTTTATTGGTAATTGATTTGGTGTGTGTGTGTATGTGTGTGAGAGAGACCAACGGAATTATCATCCTCCTATTGTCACCTCGAGCGTTCATCGAACCAACCAACAAAACAACTCGCCACTCGTGAAGACCAAACTCGCGACCCCCTATTCTTTAACTACTGAATTGAATGAAACTAATGAAAGAAGAAACAAATATTCTTAGCCTGTATTGTGTCCCACGCCTGGCGACGGCAGCCAACGAATTCGAAAGCTCCCGAAGAATGATGCTGAAGATATTCCCAAAGACACTGAACAATTTCTCACAATGAACTCACAAAATCTTTCACTCTTAATTTGCCCACAACGCTCGGATCTTGTCATCTAAGCTACCCTTAGTGACTCTCTGCCTCTCTCTCTGTGGTGACTCTCTTAACGACCGACCGTTTTCTCCCTGACCCTCTGCCGCACCGACCTTCGCAAGCCTCTTTCCGGGACGCTCGCGTGACTTGACTGGCTTTCGCAAGACCACTACCTCGACTCTTTTTTTTTTCTACCTGACTCCTCAGACGCTCCCAATCGACC
The DNA here is from genome assembly GCA_033557875.1 of Quadriops clusia. Taxonomy (NCBI): domain Eukaryota; kingdom Metazoa; phylum Arthropoda; class Insecta; order Coleoptera; family Hydrophilidae; genus Quadriops; species Quadriops clusia. The sequence continues at coordinate 5,149 of JAWQRP010003033.1, read as the reverse complement.
TTTTTTCTCTCTGACCGTTTTACTGGCTGACTCTCGGCCAATGAAAACTGTCCCCGCTCTTCGCATGAAGAAAGACCAATCACAGCGCCTACCCTTCATCACCGGGCGACGAATAGCAGCGTTGGTAATGATCAAGCGAACTGCTGAGATTTTTTCTAAAGTCCGCGAACCTTTTTCCCATTAGGGCGACCTTGACCGCTTACTCTACTCTGTCGTTCTTTGAATAGCAACACCTTTGGAACCATGCTCCGCACCTTGCACAGCCGTGCCTCGGGCGCTCTTGAGACTGGAAACATTTTCCAGATTTTTTGACGACATATGGCGCGGGTAACATCTCTATAATTTGATAAGGCCCTAATTGATATGGATTGCATAGCCTATCTTCATACCGTCACAATATCTATTACAAGAATTGATTTACATATTGGGATAGGGCTTTCTGTATTGAAATCTTATGCAGTACATCTCACTTGTAATAAGTACTACTTATGGGGTTTTATTCCGGATAATTTCAGAAAATAAGAAGGTACCCAAGTAACACATCGAAGTAACTATAAGACCAATGTATTATATAACTACTTTATAATGGAAGTTCTTGAACCTATAGTATTTTAAAAAAGTTATATTTGCGCCGAAAATCAGATTGGTTTTATAAAAGAGATTATCTTGTTTTATAACAAACAAATAACTTACAAATAACATTTATAACCAGGTTTTACAAAACTAGTTTATAAAGAAATTTTATAAAGCAGTTAGGAACGTCTATGAAACAATACTATAAATTTACGTTATAGATGGTTTTATAAAGGAGTTAGGAACGTTTATAAAACAATACTATAAATCTATTTGATAAAGGTTTTAATAAAGGATTTAGAAACGTTTATAAAACAGTACTAGAAATCTCTTTTATAGGTGGTTTAATAAAGGAGTTTAATATTTTTAGACAACAAACTTTGCTTCAAAACACACTGTCATACCTCTAAAAGCAGCAAGAAATATTTGCATACAAAATTTGGATATTGGTCAATATTGGCGTCAAGGACTAGAATTCTGCTTTAAGAAATGTTTCATTGGCTTGACAATTTTCATGGTCCTATTTCATTAATATTAAATGAAACTTTATTTGCCAATATATAAAAGTTCAAGATAAAAATTTTGGTAAATTCTTCGTAAAATCTACGAATTACCACAAATAAAGCGATTTATAATTGGAACTTATGGTGGATGTGAAAAACCAAAATTTTTAAAATTTGAGTTTAATCATCATTGTTATATAGTTTTCATAAATATAATTATATGTCATGTAGTGCTTACCCAAAATTATTATAAATTATATTTGGTTTATAATTTTTTTTTACAAATAAATTTAATATAAACTTTATAAAACTTCTGGTTTATTAACTTGTCGAGAAAACCTCTTCTCAGCAATTATGTAACTATTTGTGTTAGTTGAGCACTATTTAAAATTAAAGCCCTATTTATATTAAGGAATCGCAAAGTAACGTAGGGATACCTACTTTTAAATAGTGGGATGTCCCACAAGAACTCCAAAATAATAAATGAACGACAGAAAAACCAAACGTGACGATTTTCAAAGTTTTTGTTTATTTTAAGGATCTTACCTGCGGCAGCCGACAATAAAGTTGACGGTTCTAATAGCTGATTGAGCTAATCTGTCATTATTCGCGTCGACTCGAAAGCCATCCATCATCAGGGCTATGAGAATTGGTTTGTGGCGGGACAGTCCGGCGTTTCTTCATCCATTGTCAACGTCAAGTGATTGTCGGCGATGCATTAACATAAACTGATCATTAACTTAGGAGTGCTTTAACGAAGTCATTTTTCCATCCAGTCTTGATAAGTAGCATGCTTTATTTATATCAATTGACTATCTTTAAAGCGTTATCTTCTGTTCCTGAAATGAGTTTTGACGTTTCGCTTCCGTACACTCTCAGTGCTCTTTGCGACAGGACCACCAAATAGCCTTTATAACGGAACATATTGACAGGCTAATTTAGCGAGAAAGCTATATGAATAGTTTGCATTAAAATTTTGATAAGTATAATGGGTTTTAAGTAATAACATAGTGTCAGCTATCAATCTACATAGACTACTGTGAGATTCGATTACTTTTTATGCCTAATAAATTATAATAACGTATGAGTATCATTAAATTAATATTAGATATTATGGGAAAGAAGCGTGGTAGTGTAGGCGCCAATGCATCGTCAAATATTTAAACCAAAGGATAAACTTAATGATGCCTACCTAAATCTAATTAAGCGATAATTAGCGACCGGAATAAATATTTATGAAATATTGAATTTTCATCCATGGAGAGTAATATGAACACATTTATTAAAACCAAACAACTTTCTATGTTTAACGAACTGCTCTTTCTCTAAGAAAAATAAAATGAGCGGAAAAATGGAGACAGGAAGAAATTATAAATTTATGTAGAATGAGTTGCTGCTTCACCTTTAGAACTTAATTAACAGTATTGGTTAAGGACGTTAAAAATGCTTAATTTTCAGCTTAATCACTGGTGTACGTCGTTCACAAGATTTCAATTTCTGCGGGCAACTTCTGTGTTAATTTTCATTTCAGTCGTTAGCGCGACGTTTTTTCTAACAAGAGGCGCGTGATCTGGAATCAGGATGCAGTTTCTCAGGCTTTTACTTGCTCCAATATAATGTGTGCATACGGTAATTACGATTCTTTTTAAAAATTCCTCAATGGCCCGAGCTTGTCGGTTGCTCGCCGCGCCAGTCATCATGTAAATAGGGGCCGTTTTGTGTACAGACCGCGCTAACAAGAAAAGAACTCTTGTAACTTTCTTCCTGACCTGAAATCGTTTACTCAATGATTTAATATATAAACTCGTTATAACACTTTTCTCCAGTATAAATATTATTGAAGATCATTAACAAAGGTAATTGCCTAAAATTATCGGTTACCCGGTGCAACTAATTTAAATTGAAAGCGTAAGCTTTTAATCAGGGTTTTCCGGCGTGGAAAAGCTTTCGAGATAGAAAATTACGATAAAAGGACGAAATTTAATTAAGTAAGTGCATATTTATGAATAGTAATATTGAAACATTATATTTACATAACTGTCATTCATTGCCTCAGGTTCTACCAGTCTCATTGTTTATTACAATTGGAAACAAGGAAAGTTTATTTAACGTGTAATTATCGGAAATAAAAATATTTTCTTTTTAAGATTATTGCCTTCGAAATGCGATACTATAAGTATACATGTCGTCGAGATTCAATAAATGATAATTGATATTATAATTACAATAATAATCGCAATTACCAGTTTGCTTTGACGGCAGGTCTAAGACCCGCTCATTTTCCACGAAGAAATACATCCGCAGCCGATCTGAAGCTTTAATCTTTTCGAAAGTCCCCGCTAACGATTATTTATTGCCTTGGTAAATTTATAAACAATAGATGTGTCCGCAGCGCAGACAAAAAATTAACACAATGACACGTACACCCGCGGTACAATTTCACTTTCTTTGTTTTCGCTCGTCCGTTTGCTCTGTGTGCTATAATAACAGTAACCAGCATTTGTTTTTCTCATTTCTGCTGTCTCGGCCTCTTATATAATTGTTTATAAGTCCTTAATTACACTGTATACTGAAGAAAGGATCAATGGAATTTATTGATATTCGACAATTCGTATCAATGGGCGATGAAAGTTGTTTCAGATGCGTTTGTTAAGTTTGATAATTTGCTGGTTTAATGATTTGTGGCTTTATAAAAACCGTATGTGCGCTTTCAAAAGTTTTGTAATCACACGGAAGGAATTCACTTTATTGGTGCCGAAAAATTTCTTATTCTGCCTTATCTTGATCGTATTATATTACAGTTGAAAACGTTTTATTAATTGCGCGAATGATGTATGCTTTTGACTTTTGACAAGTTAAAATATGAGACAATATAATTTTATACTCGCAGGTATACTTGAATTTCTTCTCCTTGTATGTGCCATGCCCTTAACACAGGTTTGCAATCCCATCTACGACTATCTTATTAACGTTGGCGCTTCCTCTCATGTGTCTTCAGATGTTCGTCTATCGATGTTTGTCTGTTCCATGAGCTGGTACAGTTTATTTAGACTATCGTTGTCATAGGCTTTCTCGTAGTCTATAAAGCAAGCGCCATAATTGTTTTTTGTTGATCCAGGCAATTGTTCAACCCAGACTTGAATTAGAAATAAGGATTCTTTTGTAATAGATCCGCTTCTGAAACTGATTAGAGTAATAATGATATTTGCAATCATTTTTCTTCAAATTCGTGAGTGTATAAAGACAGTAGCCGCCGCAGTGTTTCATATTGGCTTCTATTAAAATGGTAATAAATGTTCATACTAATCCATTCATCTGTTATTACATCTGCCTTTTATATTTGCTTGTAGATATTCAGTAGATAGTTTAAACTTTCGTGAGTTAATAATTTGGTCACTTTTTTATTTACTTCTTTTAGTCGGATAACTTTTCCAACCATAGCCATTTCAAGGTATTTTCCAGCTTACATTTTAATACCTATAGCACAGATAAACAGATAGCTCATCCCATGCTTTTCATTAAAAATGTTAAAGGTTGCATAAGCTGTAGGATATATAAATGAGAATTTCAAGAAATACCAATTGCGCCTGTCCAAATATAAAAGTCGCAGAGCCGAAGGTTTCCGACAGCTCACATCGTGTTAAGCCGACCCAACGTCAGAATTTAAGGTCTGCTAAAATTACATAAATGCAAATCGGTCGTTGGCAAATCGTTGAACTAGTAGCTCTGCTCGTAGAGTCGATCACAGTCCGCTGACTTTTTTAACCTACAAATATCAATATCGGTAACCAATGAACCTCGATTAAAATGACCTTCCGCTATGATATTCGAGGGTTAAAAAAGTCAGCGGACAGTCAGTGATCGGCTCTACGAGCAAAGCTAATAATTCGCTTGTTTGTGATTGTCACGTGTCAAACTATAATCAGCTGATGTTTCCTTAGAAAGTCAAAGCTCGGATAATGTTCCCAAAGGCAATTTTTAAAGTCTACTAATTCACTGTGTCTATGGAACCTGTTACATTATTTGTATTTTTATTTACTTTTTGCTACATGAAGTAATATTTCTTATTAGTT
>JAWQRP010003032.1:0-14181 GCA_033557875.1 Quadriops clusia | reverse complement strand
AACCTAAAATTAACCGAGTTATCGTCGAATGTCCACCATAGGACGAGAAACTTTGATTTGAGGTTGGTAACATTTCTCCTGCTCCTAACTGGCTCCTAACTTCTGGATGCTGTTTATTAACACCACCGTTAATAAACGGGTAAACAGAATAGGTCCCAATAACTGTGTTATTCATAATCGAAGACTAACGCAGGTCTAGTTAGACCGTCATAAGTAATTGGCAAAAGCATTATAACCTCAAAATTTAGTATTTACGCGGATGACCAAGATTTCGTATAACGCGGTTTGAACTGGACTTAAACATATTTTATACCTACTACTGTTCCAGTTTTATTCGAACTAATTTGGACCAATGTTAGTTTGGATAAACGTAATATACGCATAATCGATATAGTAGAAAAATAATAACTTATTTTCAAACGTTTAGTATCTTAATAGCCTCAGGTTTCTTTAGCTTATTTTCAAACCTTTAATGTCTTAATAGTCCTAGGTTTTTTGAGCTTATTTTCAACACTATAGCTTACTGTGACACAAGCAATTTATATATTTCCAAAAGATGCTCTGAATATACAGAAAAACGATTCACGATATAATTAGTGATTGAATTGAAATTTAAGCTTGATAAAGGTAGACGCATTGTGCCGAAACGTTGGTTGTTAAAATATAAACAATTCACAAGAGAATAGTTCATTATTTAGGTATAATAACTAAGGGTTTGCCGCACGGTGTATTATAAAAAGTCCCAGATCGTACTACTAAAATTATGAGCAATTACATTAAAAGTCGCCTACATAGACAAGCACATAACTAGTCCGCACAATTTTGAGTTTTCAAAGTATTCCAGATTTGCTCCTTACAATCCTTTACCTCTCTCAAGATGACACTCGCAGAAATATCCCTCACATAGGGCGGCATGCCGAAAGCACATTTACCCTCTGGGTAAGGTTAAAGGTAGGTTCACAATCTAATGTACCTGGTGTACAGCTCAGGTACATTACATTGTGAACCTACCTTTAACCTTGCCCAGAGGGTAAATGTGCTCTCGGAATACCAAACATAAACATCCACACCCTCACAGATAAACTTACTATGTTCAACTCATTGTCGTAGCTGTATTCTGAATCTTCTTCTAAAGCAAGTAGTGGTGCATGATGATTTACTGCAGGTTCGAATGCTGAATGATAATCATAACTTAATATATTCATCCAGTCGAGGTATCTAGAACAAAATTATTTGATAATAACAGTTTGTCACTAATTCTCCTGATAAAAGAGCTTACTTCGTTAATTTGGGAACGTCGTATCCTTTGTTAATGTATTCTATTCCCGCAGGGACAGCCATTGTTAATAAGAGCCTTGGTCTACCCGTTTTTTCCGATTCCCTTTCAAATTCTTCTCGGAGTTCCTAAAATTAAGAATTCTATTAAATGATAGGTTGCAAAGAGTTGCAAATAAATTGAGTATGAAAAGCGAATAATTGCTTTACTTGAACTAATTGGGCGTAATTATCTCTATCGCGAGGTTTTCCTCCATCTCTAAAACTAGGATACTCCCAGTCTAAATCGAGGCCGTCGAAGTGGTTTTGTCTTAAAAATTTGATGACGTTCCTAACCAGTTCTGTCCTTCTATCTCCACTTGCCACCATCGCAGAGAATCTCGAAGAACCTTCATTCCACCCGCCAATTGCTAGCAAAGTTTTCAAGTTTTTGTTGTATGTCTTTAATCCAGTGAATTTAGCATATCCTCCTATAAGTTAATATAGTTTATGTGAGAGCCCTACAACGACTTAATGGGGCTTACCTTTCTCAATATCTTGATATTTGTCGAAGGGTTTCAGTGTATTTTCTTTGGTAAATCCTCCAAATGCGTATATCAAGTGGGTGCACAGGTATGGGTTGATGTTGTGAGGATTAAATTTGGCTGTCCCTGGTCTATAGACTGACCAATTTGTGTAGTAGCATACCACTCGTAGTTCGCATAACACTGTAAAATTGTGTTGAAAATATTACCTACTTTGCTATTTGAATAAGAACTTGGCTTTATTTTATAGCTTACAAATTAAATGAGTATAAATGAAGATGTGTAAATGGAGGTATGTGCATTTAACCAGAAGTTCTTTTATAAAATAATACGTGGCAATAAGAAGTGATTTACAAGTAGGCAAATCCAATAGAATTAGAAATTTGTAATACTGTAAGGTAACGATTATATTATGTATAGCGGTTTTATTAAAATCAAGTATAAGGTCATACTTTGATTTACTATCTAGGTCAAGAGCTAGATTACATTAGGTATTTTTATAGCTGCAATGACCAAACGCAAGCACGACAATTTTGTGAAATATCCAAACACATGTTAATCGCAAATTATTAAAAATATACGGCGGAAACTAAAACATATACATCAAGTTTATATGGAAGTTCCCAGTCATTTCAAGGTCAAATTAATCATCTGTGTGGATGTATCATATGCATATTTAAAAAATCGAACCGGTATTTGAAAACCGTAAACGTCTGGCAATTACAATAACTGAACTATGTGTAAGTGCAAAAGTAAGCGTATCATCAATTAATTAACTAGTTAATTTTTCGTTAAACCTTGAAGTGCGCTATTTTCTTTAAATATCAAATGTCAGGATTTACATCAAAAAAATGTTGCTGCTTCCTAGTCCATACATTTTATACGTTTGTAATTGCACAAGAGTATTATTCAACTTTTAAGAACATGTACCTAATTAATTGTTTTACACTCACTTATAAGTTAAAAGTATATTTAAGCATAATGTACGTATATTTTAGATAAGAAAGTGCAGATATTGTAATTTTAGTATGCATTAATTGAAGCATTTATCCTTACCATTTTTCATGCACCATAGCAACAGAAATAATAACGCATGCGGACACCTTAATGCCTGAAACCAAAAGAAAGTATTAGTTAAAATATCTATAATATAAGTATGTACCTATACTTATTTAATTCTAGGCTAAGTTGCTACAGATTTGTGCATTATGAGACTTCTCGTGGAATCGCAGAAATTTGTAATTTACAATAAATCTGTAAGTTACAAGAAAACGGGTGGTCTTGCGTGGGAATAAACATTGTTACATAATCAGTTACGTTAGATATAGGCGTATGCAGGAGATGTTAACTGAGGTAAATGCCTACACAAAGCTGTTCAATTGTTTGGTACCATCACAGAGGTACCACTATTGTTATAAAGAGATAATTACCAAAAGCTATTGGGAGAATGACGATACAAACAACATTAAAAAATATAGCCGATATTAGGAACCAAATTATAAAAGATGTTATTTAATCACATGTTTATTCTCAAGGAAATTACTGTAAACGATGCTCCGAATATTTAGCGCATAGAGAAAGTAAAGTACGATACGCAGGTAACAACTTTCACCGCTACTTAGTCGCCGCTACCTTACGTGTGTTATGAAATTACGTCATTCGCCGGTGCATATTTTCGATGATATTGAAATATTTTTAATGTTACGTTATTTGACATACTTTAAAACCTGATTTTAAACTAAATATGTTCGTTGGATGTAAGTAATTTTGATACTGCCTTTATCGGGCGTCTTTATTAGTAACAGGTTCGGCAAATTGCACACAAACAAATTAAATTATCTATAAGGAGGACAGTTATGTATTCCAAATAATTTGCGGAGACCTATTAAAAACAAATTTCGCCAGAGGTAGGAAGAGCTCAGCTTAGGTCCGGAGATGCACACAAACGTTTTGATTCCAACTTTGTTTCGCAGCAGTTTCTTTGAGAATTGTATAAAAAAACGAGGTGTTGTAATCACGGTTTCCACCTACATCTCACCTTAATACAGAATGTAGCGGATGTTTCATTGTGGGTGTATACATCTAGCCTTTCAGAGCTCAAAGCTGATTGAATTAATAAAATATTTTACAGACAAGGTAGGAGGTGAACGAATATGTGCATTTTATCGGTTCATGCCGTCATTTTTCTACATAACTGCTAGTGCGAAAAATAATTGCGTTCATTTCTATTTTTTAACTGCTTTCACACGACGAAAGTTAAATTTGTACATGTTTCTGCAAACTCCAATTATAATTTCGCCATGTTCATTGTTTTCTGCATCAAATCCATTGTACACGATATTTTAACTTCTGAAAATCTCTTGAGGAGAAATTATTACTGCTACCATTAAATGCAGTCAATCAACCTTGTTTCGGCGAAATAAATGTGACATAACAAGAAAAACCTTGAACCGATTTATCTAATTGATACTCGTTATCGAGTAGTCACATTAGTTAATATTTTCCTTAGGCAGTTAATTTTTGTTCATGAACGTTCGCTGAATTATCCTTGTTTTAAATATTTTAAAAATACCTTGATGTACTAATAACAACTACCTGAATTAAGTACGCGTGAATCAAGCACGACTCTAGAGCCAATCGTTGTAACAGTAACTATAATTTTGACTTTGACGTATATTTAAAACGTCAAAACATATTCTTGACCGTTTATTGCTTTATTATTCGTAATAATAAGATTAGGTATGTGTACGTGGTAATAAATATATCAGTTCATGGAAATTCGCGATTTTTCACGGAAATTAACTGGTTGTTAAAGAAAAAGGAAAAAAACAGCTTCATATTTCTTTTCAATATGTGTAGGAATAACTACTCCTATAGTACATTCGTATGATAAATGTGCTTCCTTCACTTTAAGTTTATTGGCGTTAAGCTGTTATCTTCCTACGTCTCTGCAAATTTAGCACGATGACAAAGCCATCAAAAATACAGAAAAATTTACATAAATCGGTAACCGCGAAGGCTGCGTTGGAAGTACGCTAAAATAATGGGATTCTTTAACGCTAATAATCGAGTGTACCTTTCAAACGACCGTCCCGACACTTTATGCAAACGACCAAACGTCTAACTAGATGAAAACTCGCTGAAGGTGATGTTGAATGCATAAATATCTGTAAGGCCGATCGCGGGAAAGTAGTAATTATAAAGAATTTCGTCTATTGTTAGTTGTGTACAACTGCTGAAGAAAAGATTAAAGGCACGAAGGAGGTTTATTGTAGTAACGGCAGGAGATGGCCTCCGCTGTAAATTTAATCAAAATTTAAATAAACGTTACTTTCTTTGCAGAATTGGAGAGAAAGTAAATATGATCTGACTGTGGACTAATGAATTATATAAAATATCTTAAATTTAATTGCAGCTGACGGACGGATCAGTTTACAATAAATGAAGACACCTTCGTGTCACGAAAAAAGAATGAAATCGGTTCTTTATGGTAATTATATTTGCGAGTAACAAAGAATTTGCCCATGGCCATCATTTTAAATGTTAAATTCCTTTTTGAAAGTAAGAGCAATGTGTAAACGCTCAAGGACAAGACGATTGATGCTTAATGGCTAATCATTTCTGCAGAAGAATATGAAAACTAAACGTTTATTAAAACAAATTTCCGTTTTATTACATAAGGTGCTTTTACCTTCTTATTAAACAACGTAAACGACGAAAATTATTCTTATAATAATTGAAAATTATTCCAGATTTACTTTTTAAGAATTCAGTTAATCTAAATATTTATGCAGTGGTTTTGTCGCTTGCGGATTTGAACTCATTCATTTTAATGTGTCTAACTTAAAAAAAACTTGTATTTTTATATACATATGCATACATCATCTTTAAAAAATTACTTAAGCACTTCTGTTGATTTGATTTACCAAATTATGATAATAATTTGACTTCACCTTCAGCAAACAAAGCTCTGATAATATTGTCATGGCATGCATCAACCTAAGACTAAAAGAATGAGGTGTGGCTATCTGGTGAGGACATTTAATATAGAAAACAGTCTGCTACTTATTTATTTAAATTACTATACCATGGGTAGGTACGTCTGCATCATGCCATTATTAATAAATGTAGACTGATACCAAAGTTTGTACCTTTTGCAAAAATTAATAAGAATTTATACATTTTATAACAATATTAAACTTGGAAATTATTTAATTATCTAGAACGTGAGAAAACAGACAAGCATAATTCTATTTCAATTGTCTATAAGAGGCAAAATATTAGATAAATACTTAAAACTTATTAAGTTAAAAGAACCTATTTATCCCTCTATTAAAATGTTCTTTTTAAAAATAATCTATATTTAATGAATCATAAAATCTGTCATAATATATTTTATTGTGAGGCTATTAGTAACGTCGTAAAATTAATTACCAGTATCTCTATAATGTAATATACCTATATTATATTGAAATCAAATACGTATAAAATCGAAGAGGCATACTAAACTTTCTTCGCCAATTAGGTTAAACTTCAGTAAGTAATTGATTAGTATATCGTTATTGAAATTTTCTCAAGCAGAGCGGTAAAACGGATAAGATAAAATGTAATAATTACGTCAAATATTTCAATCAACTTAACATTGTGGAGAATATTTGGCAACCTAAAAGCAGCGTCGTTACCTAATAAACTAGTTTATTGGCAGTTTGAATGCAAAACTGTAAAGAAAATATCACGGCTGTAATTTGACATGATTAAAGCAATGCAGAACAGGTACTTTTACTTTCAACGAGCAGTAATGCAACATTTAATTTAAGTCCGGCCTAAGCTGCACAATATTCTCCTAACGTATCTGCACGATATACTATTTCATCCTCGCTATTTATTCCAACGCTCGTCACGCAGTGGTTTTTGTTTTTAATAAATTAATAATAGAATTACTTACTTATCTGTGTTATTCATAAAATATGTAAACAAGCAAATTATTAAATAGCTATTCAAAACTCTATTGTTATTGCATGTTTAAATATTATATAAGTATTTAAATTCTTAAGAAAGAATTTTGAAATTCTTTTGACACGCATTTTCTTAGTTTAATCTATGCAAAAGATGAGAAGAAAATCTGTTATATAACCTTACTGAGGAAGGACGCGTCTTCAATTTATTACCTTTTTAGTATTTATCAATCCTTAACTAAAGGAGCGGTGGATACTTTCATTTATAGCACTACAGCTAACTTTGCCTTGCCTATATTTATAAGCAAAATTGCGACAAAGGTGTTTTGCCTTTTTGCTCAGACCAATTGTCTTCTAATTAGAAATCAAAGAATGACCAAAACAAAAAGATTTCTCAACTTATCTTATGTAATGAGGACAAGATAATTTTAATATGTAGGATAATTGTTAAACCCTTGTATGACTTTAATAGAGATAAACTTTTGCATTGGGCGAGCAATTGTAATTTAAATTCATCCATCAACGCATACGACACACACGTACAGTCAGAACACTTTTACCATTTAACTACTTCCCATGCCCAAACGTGAAAATATTCATGCGTATTTGATAAAATTATCACATTTCATTTCATTGTATTAAAGAGTCTAGAAACTTTTACAAGCATTGTTTGCTCTTTGCTTACTTCGTGTACGTTTTAACAGATTCAATCCGGAGTTTAATCAGTATTAACTTCTCGTCAAATTATTTAGTTAATCGATTTTCAATAAAACGAAATCTTGAGAATAAGAAAGAAAAACTAATAAAACAAAAAAAATTCGTGAATGGAATGTATGTATCGTTAAGTTATAATATATACATAGTTATACAAAAACAAACAATTATTTCACCAAGGAAAACTAGTGGACAACTTTGCAAACACGTGTGTAATATAAAACTATGTGTGATTACACTCTAACCTTTAGGGCTAATTCGAGAATTGGCATTCATTCATACAGAAAACAATGCAAATAATTCTTTTATTGAAATTTCTAATACGCACTTTTAAAACGTGTTAATAAAAATGTGTACCTAACACACAAAAATAAATGCCCATTATGTGAAAGTTTATTCTAAAACCTGCAGAGCTATAATTAAATAGAGTATCAGATAAAAAAATGTTTTTAGTTTATTCTATTCCATGTCCGGTAGCTGCCGCAATTCCGGTAAAATTAACCCGTCATTTCTTATGAAACAATACGTAATTTTTTTAGTATGAATAATAGCTAAAATATCTAAAGCAACGCTGCAATTGAAAGTAATTATACTTTACTTTCACATGAAATGCTCATTTATGGGCAAATCTATTTGTTATATGTATTAACAGCAACTGCAATTTTAATGAACTAAATGTAAAGTGAAGATTACATAATAGGAAATTAATATTAATATGAAATTGTAAAATGTATTAAATTATATGTGTACCTTGCAATTCTAGATAGTTCAAATTCCTTTCAGCATTTTCTTCGCCGTTTAATGAAATTTGGTTGGAGTTAGAAAGTTCAAGCTGTTTATGGGCATTTGAACATGCCAGTAGGTACACAATGATTAAGTTTATGTATTTAGGTAAGTAAACATTATAAACCAAAAGTGTTTTTCGTAGTGGACAAACATGAACACATAAAAACAATAATAAATCATTTATTGTATGCGGACAATAATGCAAGTGAAAAGAAATTACGCGATTTTTAATACCAGTATTATTACGGATGACCTTGTTCTAGTGCAAAAGACCTCTTGATAATTTCATTGTTCTTAAGACAATTTGCATTAATTAGTTTCTTATTATATTCCTGTCCGAGGCAACAGACATTTTTGAATTAATTTTTATATTCACCTCTAATTAAATCCAATAAAATTCCCATGTGTTAGAACCATTTTATGCAAATTACTCATTTTTACGGCATTTACTTTCTAGAAAATTACTATTTAGTATAAAATATTTTCCTCGATTCAACACATGAAAATTGTGGAATGTGAAAATTTTTCAATATTAACTCACTAAATTAGTTTAATGTTAATTGCAAAACTATATCATTTAGATATGCGATAGTTTACATAATTCAAAAAATAACAATGAATAATAGAACTTTTACTCACCACCATGGTTGTAATCCTTATAATCACTTCATTAAAGTTGGATTACACTACTCCAGAAGGGTAGCAGAGTGCAGGCGTAGTCCACAGCAAAATTTGAGGCGACAGTCGTTAAAATTCCAAGCACAACACTTGTCCCCACAAGAGCATAAATTTTTTAGTCATACAACACAAATAGTTCGAAAAAAACGTTATGATACCTGTGCTTAATTCTCCCTGCACGACAATGTTGTTCTCAGAACTGCCAGTAAAATTCTTTCTTGTACTTCTTGCCGATGGGTTGGGTAATGTGAAAGGTAATCTTCAGGCGGGGATATACAAGGTGTTTTAATAATGTTCTCGTCGCAGTTATCTTGCACCAACAAATTTATTTTAAAGAAATGTTTCAAGGGGTTATAAATTTAATAACTATATTATATTTATCTATTAATTTTAATTTGCATTATAGATAGGTACTTTGCAATTTTTATTGAACTTTATGCTTCATTGTACACTCCTGACTATTATATATACCGAGTATGTTTTACTTGGGTTGTATTTAATCCTTCATCTCGTAAATGTATACAATGATATACAAGCATCCGAATATTCATTATTGGAATGCACGAAGAGAAAATAAATTGTTTAAATTGATAATCTTGTTGAAAGTTTTCCACAAAACTAGTTATAAAATGCTACGGAAATCTAGGCTAAAAATGCATTTTTTTAAATATATAAGTTGCATTGAATTCTTCGAAATTAGTTCATAGGTATTAATGCACCATAACTGATATTGAATTACCAAAAGCAGTTATGCGTTGATTCGCGAACGGTTTTATCTAGATACGTTACATTAGATCTTTACTTTTACTTTAGCTTCAGGGAACCTATATGACAATAAACGTTTAATTAAGTTCTGGAATTTAGCTCTTCTCTGATCTTTCATATCGAATAGTTGAATAACTATGTTATCTGAACAAAGGTATAGGAAAATATAAAGGAAGATTACTCAACCTTCGGAAAAATAAATTTGCGGAACTCTTTGATTAGGGAGTGGGAGTGGAGTCTTGATTAGAGAGATACGTTGCATTCTATCATCAATTCATGCATTAGGATCCACATAATGTACCTAATTAATACAATTCAATAAAAATCTTACAAATTCGAGTAAAGCCGTAATAAGGTAAACCGGTCCCAAATCTGGCAATAATCTAAAAAATAGATGCTAGAATTGAATCATTTTAATGCTTAATACTTATAAGTACTTCATACTTGATACTTACCGGAAATACAATTTTACGCCCTATTTTGTCCATCTAGTGCAATGTCCGACCGATACTGCAGTTCGAAAGTTAAGCATTAAGTGAACGCTGTATATTAGTGCGTAAAGGAAGACAAGATTTCGAATTTGTCCTGAAGATATAATTGTCCTAAAATAATAGATCAAATACCTACCGGTATATAGACTTCAAATCTGAAATATATTTTAAATACTTCCTTGTTATGAAGAACGATAAAAAAAAGTTTATGTGTCTTAGATTTTAGTGTTAATACATTCATGATGGGGTGAATCGCTGATCATGGACATAGTTAAGGAACTTCGGATTTTTGATTCCCTCTATACTCTTCTCGATCTGCAAGAAAAATACAAAAGAAAAGAATGGAAGAAAATGCTAGCATAGACAAAACAATGAAGAAGACGAAGCCTTATGTGTACAAATATTCATTTACTTCACTTGTTTAGCTCTCATATGTCCAGTTTCTGGAATGATAATTATCCTTTAGATAGTTTTCTAACCAATCAACAATCAGAAATCGGTTTCGTTTCCATGGTAATTTTTAAAATAACAATCGCTCATTGATTCAATATCTATTGAAAGGATATAATCTATCGTTTCGAAAATCGGGCATTACCGCACGATATCACAAATAATTTTTTTGTTTTACAATAAACAGTTTTCGTGAATAATCATCTGCACATATCGCTTATCAATATATCTAAATCCTAGTTTATAGTGATAGCTTATTACCGTCGTCAACAACATAGAATTTGATATTCAAAGCAACCTACTCCCTCTTCAGTCTATCATTACTGGTTCACACTATACAGGGTGTCCCTATCTCAATAGATCGAAGATTTTTTTTTAATCTAACAAAACTAAATTCCAACAACACGAGTTGATAGTTCGAGAACCGGTTAATGTATTGCACAGAGCCGGCCCATTCTAAAATTTTCACCGCCATACGGTAAATTATGTACACATGAATGTCTGGTTGTCTATATTTTGATCTTTAGCCGGCCCTGTGCAGTACATTAACCGGTTCTCAAACTATCAACTCATGTTGTTGGAAAGAACCTATGTATGCTATTTTCAAGTAGACTTTTTTTTAAATCAAATGTTTAGATTGAAAATATTAGATACTCATCTTAAAAAAAATGATGACAAAATCTGTATTAAACTTATTCACAACCATATACTATGTAAAATTGTATAAACCAATAATTTTCAGCGTTGAAGCGCTTTACAATTTAAATGTGATGTGAAATTAAATTAAATAATTAAATATTCAAAGCTCTCTTCCAATTCTACAGCGCAGAAAGTTTTCTATGCACTATTTATTTATTAAAATATATGCGCAATTCCACGAACATAACCACTTGTTGCTATCTTCACTTTATTTTGAACCAAAGGTCATTCTCTACAACTATGTTGGGTATAATCCGACTTCAACTACTATAAATAATCTCAAATTTTGATTTTCAAACAATCCCGTCCCCAAAATTACATATCAAGTGTTTATTACGAAGTAAATTAATTACATGCAGTTAAACTATTGGTTATACTCATAAAGTTTGTTTACAGATGCTACGTTATTTCTTATTATTCCAAATATTGTTGCTGCAACAATGCCTTGGCATGTTACAAGAAGATAAGTGTGCCAGTTTATTCAATAATGTGCCTCCTAATCAGTGCCTTCAACATTCTGGATGTCCAACCGATAATAAATGTCTTTGTCAATTAATGGATACTGCCTGTTCAAAAGCTGTTTATTGTTGCAACGTAACAATTGACACTTTGCCTGACAATTTAAATTGTACTGGTACGTTTGATTTCTTTTACAAACAACCGACAAATTTTGCTTGACTCCTTAACAACAAATAACAAACATGCATTTGTCATGCGTAGATAGGTCATTGCATTTTAAACGTATGATAAGCTCGATAATGGTGTAATAATAATAATATAAACAATTGTTAATAAATACTCAAATTAACATGAGTATTTGCATCTCATGCAATAAGAGCCTCTGATTGGTTAGCTAGTGTGCAATTATCAGTGATTACACTGATAAAACACCCTGTTGATTTCTCCTAGCGACATAGCTCAATCTCTTAGCTACTTCTGCCTTACAAAGAATTAAAACGTCAAATAGACTCAAAATGAAAGATATGGCAATATGTATTTATATGAAGGTGTATTTAATAAAATAAAGTAAATTTATTATGTACCTACTGGAGATGCAAAATAATCTTGCTGAATCACATTCGTGCTAC
Source organism: Quadriops clusia (assembly GCA_033557875.1). Taxonomy (NCBI): domain Eukaryota; kingdom Metazoa; phylum Arthropoda; class Insecta; order Coleoptera; family Hydrophilidae; genus Quadriops; species Quadriops clusia. Next base: position 1,756 of record JAWQRP010003032.1, on the reverse strand, counting down.
TAATTTTATGGGTAAATTCACTCCTGCCCCCTGCTTAGGAACGAGAATTGTGCAAATTTGACAATGAAAACCGTCCAGCCCTTCGAGCTGTCGGGATTTCAATACTTGTCAAATTTCTTCTCTTTGTTTCTAAGCAACAGGCAGTCGTGAACTTACCGATAAAATTAGTAGCACTTATGATATTACTACAGATAATATATGAGGTACTACTGTTGAGTTACATACTAATTTAGGGCTGCTGTTATTGCAGAAGTAAACCAAAGATTAACAAATGATTTTAATACCAAATTGAAAGCAAAACCAATAGAAATATTCTTTTTTAACCCCTCAGCACACACCAATTAGTGGAAAAGATCGCACTTTTTTATTTTCACGAGCAACACGTTTCTCTTTTAAAACCGATTTAGTAGTACTTTGTGTACCTAGTAGGTGTTCTAGTTTAGTGCGGTCTATTACACCATATAGCGCGTATGCTCGCATAATATTTCGAAGTGCGTGTAACGAAGGATTAATTATAACCGGCAGAAATTTGGAAAGAGGTTGGCTGAACATATAAAAGATAAAATATTTTCCGAGGTAGGAAGACACACACTAATAACGAGACATGTGTTTGGAAAGGAAAACATTCAATTACTTCACGAGGAGAACAACACTAAAAAACGCAAAATACTAGAAGCAAGTGAAATACATAATCACCAATTAAGAGACCAAGAGAACTGCTTGAACAAAAAACTGGGATTAAACTACACACCCCTATATAAAATAATTTAAATAAAGCTCAGAAAAAAAGACAACACACGAACAATAAGAAGTCATCAGGTAAACAACCAATCAGAACACCACACGAAGCACATCACATCTCCCACATATAAAAAATAATAACAAACAGAACGACAACTAAAACAGCACAAATCACAGAAAAAAAAAGGTTAATATCACCGAAACAATTGATTTAAATAAAAACATAAACATATCGCTTGTCCGGAAGAAAAACGACACAACTCAAAAAACTTGTTTTTGGGATTATTGCACCATAATACCAACATAGAGAGCTTTGAACTTCTGAAAAAACTTTAAAAGCCTCTACTGAAAAATCAGGTATTATGAGTTGTGTCGTTTTTCTTCCGGACAAGCGATATATTCCATAGACGCCCAATGTGATAGAGTTTTTTTGTTTACCTACATAATAAAATACGACTAAAGGTAAAACCAAAACACATATTTCCCCATACTTGGTGTGGATCATTGCGCGAACGTTGATGATTGTACATGTACTCTAATACAGTGTGGTCCAGCTAAGAAAGCCCACTTAAATTACAGCGTTATTAACAAAGATATAATTTCCAAAATTTCAGGACTTACTCTACGCATAAAGGGCTACAAAAAATCCAAATATAATTTTGGTCTAACTCTTTTACTTTTCGCGCATGCGCACATCAAACTGTAGAAACCATAATGATGACTATTTTTTTTTCTAATATCCTTTTTCCGCTGCTCATTCTGCGTACATCGATATAAATATTGTTGCAAAAGATTGAAGCATGCGCAAGTGGTGATTACTTATTCTACGGGTTTTTGAAACAACTTTATCGGATTTATTTAATATCTGTGAACAGTAAACTTTTCAAAAATTTATTCAGCACATGAAATACTAAAAAAAATTCCCATAACTTTTTTCTCTGTGACGTATAGTTCTTGCGCAAGCGCACCTCACTATTAAAATTTCTTAATGTACATGGAATTTTTAATAGTTTTT
>JAWQRP010003031.1:0-14182 GCA_033557875.1 Quadriops clusia | reverse complement strand
AGAAAAGAACGATAAATCACGATGCTTCCTTGAAATGATTGAAATTTCAAAACATAAAGACCAATCCATTAACGACAGACGTGACATAGACGGACTCAGTAATATATACAAATCAATTTTTAAATAATATTAAGAAACACATATACATGCACACACACGCAACACACACACCTACACACACACGCAACACACACATAAACACACTTTGATTAAATTTTTCGTTGTTGTCATTTCATTTATTATATTTCCTCTGATGAAGCGGTCAAACCGCGAAACGCGTAAGGAAAAGTGCATTTAATTTTATATAATAAGGACTATAAACCCAAGATTATAAAAATAAGTACTATTTACTTATATAGGAATGTTTAAACAATATGATTGTATAGTAGGCAAATGACGATAGTTTAACCACACGTGTAATAATAATCAAATAGTAAGCTAAGGAACATTTCTTTGGTCTTTTTGCACCAGTGATAAAATTTAGAGGAAATTAATGAGATTCTGTAGATTATTATTAAAGTCTGATTAAGTACGGCAAATTGAGGATAACGCTCATCCTGTTCGTTGTCAACTTTAATGAGCTTATAAGTAGAGTATGGGGAGTTTCCCCAATTTAACGGTTCAAACGTTTTAACCGTTAAAAACTGAAGAGTAACAATTTTATTGGTGCCAAAATTCTAATAACCAACGCCAGTAAATTCTCACTTTCTCGCCATAATGTCCTTCAGACAAAGGATTATTTTACTGTCTTTCATCATGCCAACATTTTTTGTTTCATGTCTACATCTGAAGTCATAACCTCTAGCTGATCGCAAGCCAAATTAGCTAGTAGATTATGAGCCAAAACTTGTAATTAACGTCCTTTCTATACATTAATTATTTAATTCATTTCAATTATGACCAACATGGAATTTCTTGAAGTGTTCTGTCAACACTATTTATAGCTTAAATTAAGACAAAACAGTATTTTTGTCACTTTGTCGGTGTCTTAATTTCTGGGTTTGTTTTCATATGAGCTTAACTAGAGCTAGTTTTACCAAGAATTTGACTTTAAGAACTAATGATTTAATTGCTTGAAAACAACTTGTTGTTTTAAGTTTACTTTAAATTGATTTCGAATACAGTATTATCTCTCTCTTTGTCTCTCTCTCTCTCTCTCTCTCTCGCTCTCTCTCTCTCTCTCTCTCTCTCTGTCTCTCTCTAACTCTCTCAGACACGCACACAGGCACATAGACTCAATTTACCATATCACAAGTCACTACTCACTCAGTAGTAAATCGTATCAACAGCCGTATACACCCAAGCGGAAATAGGGAGCTTCGGTTCGAGGTTTTACATTTATGAAAACAAGATGGTAAAAACTCACGTTTTATTACCCCCACATAGAAGCAGCATGTCTGTACATTCGTTTTCAGGTATTACGTTCCTATTCCCCATATCCCCGCGCTTACACCCTGACAGAACAACGCGTTAACCTTCCACCCCAGAAACCTATTTCCTCTTCCTTACAATAAATATACATCCTTATACTCTCATTACTGTGTGTATGAAATTTCCCGAGAGCGGAGTGACTCTCAACAATCCAGAAATAGAAGTAACGCCGCCGCAGCAAATATTCAATTTCTCCGTTGTTTACACGGCATTAACGAGGATAAAAGGCTCATTACGAAATGCAAATATCACAAGGCCTCAGTTTGCCAAGTCGGCATACTCAAGCGAATCTTATTTATGAAGAAGGGCCATAATCTACCCGGTAACTAGGTTATAATGCACTGCAGAATGTAATCTTCGTGTTTATTAGTGGAGGAAAAAACAACATACCGAGATACGACGAAAGTAATCTTCGCTGTTCCCTTCAGAACTGGCAAATTCGCATTCAAATTAAATTGTAGAGTCGTCCGTTGTTTTCGGAGAAAACTTAATATGCCAGTATTACAGTTAATTTAGGGTTCTCGTGTTTGCATGTACCTCTCGGGCTGCTGAATAATTGATATCCAACAGCTCGCAGGAAGCGGTGAGATTTATAAACTCGGAGTTGTGCAGAAAAGAACAAAAGTAAAAACAACGTGTGTGTGTGCAGCTGGCGTACGTAACGGACGTTAACGATGCATGTTTCAGGGGGTTGATTTTAGAACCGTTTGAATTATACAATTTAATTGGACGTTAATTGATTCATTAGGGCATGATTAGCTTGCTACATGCGCATAATTATGTAGTTGTGAACTTTTCTGCGCGATATTTTGTAGGTGACCTACATGGACGGAAAGTACTTAATGTGTGCTTTAATGCGATTACATTTCAAAGCAATAGTTTGAATTTCAAGGGAGGCAAAACAAAAGTCGTGTATGCAGGAAAATCGAAGCAAATAAAAAATGGTGGCGTTAAGTCTCCTCGTGGGAGAAAAGTTCTGAGAGAAGTTTTACATAACATTTCATACAATAAGTACGGCTGCTTTGTATTCTCAATGCAATAAAAGTTTCGAAGAAATCGATAAGTTTAAGGTTCACGGAATTTTATAAGTGCGAACTATCTCTCATCTATGCACAGGTTTCATATTAAGTCGACTTCAATGATATTTTGCAAACCAGGCTATAATTAATAAGGGAACCGGTTACTACAAAACCTGTACTAGACACTATAGAGGGAAAATTTTATTGTATTAGGTATATTATAGTGTTGCTATGTGCTCAATATTATAGAGTTACCCTTAGCTTTGATTGAACTATCTACGTCACTTAACAAAGAAATGTCAGATATTGAGTAATAAAAATTAAATATTGTGTGATGTACATCGCAAGCTTCATTTACTTCAATCATCAATGTTGTAGTGTTTTTGACTCTAGGTAAGATTCCATTATAAGCATTTTCAGGTGATGTTGATTGAAAGTTAAAATTTATATAAAGAATGCTATATCTCAAAATTATCTTGTATTTATAGCATCAGGACGAGGGTCTGCGTTAGTGGAATTGTATCTTAATTTCCCAATACATGCATTTTCTTCACTGACTTGCTTCATACATACATATACAATAATTGTTTGTTAAATATTCATGTTTAAATTAAAGGTGAGAGTCTGTGCGACTTTGACAAGTGTCAGTTAGTACGCATTTTCCTCTGAAAAAAACCTCATTTATTGTTATTAATTATTATATTCAAGTTACAAAATCTCGAACAGATGATTTAATAAGTTCGTTTCTTTCTTTCCTGCCAGTCTCTTTTACTCTTGGTGAGTTTTTTTTCAACCAATTTATCTCTGTGTGTTTTACTATAATTGACGGTAGTGTCAGTAGAGCTCAGTCCACATGGATGTCGATGAGGGGACTTCCAGTCCCCTTGACCCCTTTTCGACGTGCACTCTCAGTGACGATACATCTGGTGAATTAAAATGTCTTAAAAGACAATGTAGTAGTACTCCCGATTTTATTCGAAGTGCTAAGATTCCTTCCAACACTGACAAAACCGTGGTTAATTCTTTAAATCATCAACTTAACCTGAATCAGGTTCATCACTTAGTGAACACCTAAACATCACAAGAATATCCATACCCAAGTCAACATGCTGGTACACAAAACAGTCATCAATATAGACACTCACAATTTATAAGAACAATCTCATCAACTAACGAAGAAATGGAATGCATAAACAATGAAAATCCCTGGCAAATTGTAAAAACTGTTAATAGAAAACAGAAACTACACATCGACAAAAAAACAAGTGACAACATAACTTCTAATAACAAATATAGTTGTCTATCGGGTATCCATGTAGATACCACAACGAATAGTGATACTAAAACTTCAAAACCTCCACCGATTTTCGTATATGGAGTAATAAATTTCTCCGATATGACATTGAAAATAAGAGAAATACTAGGTGAACAATATCTCACAAAAACAATAGCTAACAACACCATAACAATTAACACTAAGACCCCAGACTCGTACAGAAAACTTGCAAAATTCATGAAAGAGAATAATATTATACATCAAACTTACCCACCTAAAGAAGATAGAGCCTATAGAGTAGTTATTAAACACCTACATCACTCCTTAGATACAAACGACATAAAAGAAGAAGTGCAACAACAAGGGCATAATGTTAGAAATATAATTAACGTAAAACATAGACAATCCAAAGAACCACTAAATATGTTCTTCGTTGATTTGGAACCATCCGAGAACAACAAAAAAATATATCAGATAAGAGGACTGGAAAATAAAATAGTAGCAATTGAGCCACCTAAACGAGGCAAGAATATTGCACAATGTACGCGTTGCCAACTGTACGGACATACTAAAACTTATTGCAATAGACCCTACGTTTGTGTGAAATGTGGAGGATCACATAACACTAGCGATTGTAAAAAAAGTAAAGACACCAGCTACCTGCGCCTTGTGTGGAGGCACACATCCTACAAGTTATAAAGGCTGTGTGTACTATCAAAATGATTTGAAAGGAAGCCACATTAAAAACAATACTCCCACTCAACAACCACTTACATCCCACCCAATCCAGAGTCAACAACAGCCAATGCAAACAATAATTAATCAAAACCAAAAATTTAGCTACGCTGACGCAGTAAAGGGCCTTACTACTTACTCAACAAGAACTGATGAAACATCAACATTAACTCTATTAGGTACGTTCCTGGAAGATTTTAAAACCATGTTCAACCAACTTTTACAACAAAACAGCATGGTTTTGAACATGCTAACAATGCTAATGAATAAAATCAATTAATGGCTAAGTTCCTCAGAATCGCACTATGGAACTGCAACGGAATGTGTCCACATAGAGATGAAATAAATATTTTCCTCCGCTATAATCTAATCGATATCCTACTAATAAGTGAGACCCATTTCACAAGCAGGTCTTACTTTAAGTTACCTCATTATCAATTGTACCATACCGATCATCCAGACGGCACTGTCCACGCTGGAACGGCAATATTGATCAAAACAACAATTAACCATTATGAATTACCAAAATATGACAAAGACTACCTACTGACCACTTCAGTCAAATTAAGAACATTGCCCTATGACTTAACAGTAAGTGAAATATACTGCCCACCTCGCCATAATCTGAAAAAAGAAAATTTCTTAGACTTCTTTCAAACTCTCGGACCTAAATTTATAGCAGGAGGAGATTATAATAGCAAGCATACAATGTAGGGTTCTAGAATTACTACAACCAAGGGTAGAGAATTATCAAAAATTATAATTGAAAACAGTTACATACTCTTATCAACGGGATCACCAACTTACTGGCCAAGTGACTCTAACAGGCTACCAGATCTCTTGGACTTTTTTGTAACAAATGGAATCTCTGCTCCTTATGTGAACATGGTAGCTAGTCATGTCCTAAGTTCTGATCACAGTCCAATTACAGCAACTGTCAGTACAACAATAGTAGATATTAAAAGAACATCCAAATTGTGCAACTCAAGAACAAGTTGGGAGGCGTACAGAGAAGAAATAGATAATAAAATTAATTTAAAAAATATCTCTAAAATACCATAATGATATAGAAGATGCAACTAATAAGCTGATTGAAACTATCCAACGGGCAACTTCACGAGCCACGCCTAGGTTAGAGCCAGAGAAACAAATGTTCAACCTCCCAATAGAAATTAAGAGACTTATTGCAGAAAAAAGAAAGGCTGGGCACGATGGCATAGAAATCATGTTCCATCCGACAAAACAACGCTCAACCATCTAACCAATAAACTTAAACAAATGCGTGAGACCAACCTCTCAGAATATATAACTAATCTCAGTCGCTACGACAACTCAATTTGGAGGTCAATCAAATCTTCCAGTAACCCTGTGATAGCAATCCCTCCTCTAAGAAATGTAACAACAAACGGTAACACGTGGACCAAAAGCAGCCAAGAAAAAGCGGATGTGTTTGCTCAATATCTGACTGAAGTTTTTACACCTATTAATGATATCCCAGATCAAGAGGTCCAAAATTACTTGAACAGTGTTCAATTAAACGTCGGAGAAAATATCGACATTCAGCCAGTAACTCCAAAAGAAATGAAACAAGAATTCTCATTCCTAAATAATAAAAAATCTCCAGGAATAGACCAAATAACTTCAAGGATGCTAAAAGAACTCTCAAGAAAAGGCATAGTGATGCTAACTTATATTTTTAATGCCATATTTAGACTCCAATACTGGCACAAAGAATTTAAAAAGTCTGTAGTAATTTTAATACTCAAGTCGGGCAAAGAACTAACTAATGTTTCATCATACAGACCCATAAGTTTGCCGTCTCAAATCTCAAAATTGCTAGAAAAAATACTACTCCACAGAATTAACTCCAGGCTTACTATGATTCCTAATCACCAATTTGGATTCCGCCAAGAACATTCCACCATACAACAATGTCATCGTATAATTCATGTAATTAACGAAGCTTTCGAAGAAAAAAGTATTGTTCAGCTACCTTCCTAGATGTGAGTCAAGCTTTCGACAAAGTTTGGCACGATGGTTTGCTCTACAATGTTAAACTTTCCCTTCCCATAATTTACTACAAATTACTCAAATCATACCTAACGGACAGAGTATATAAAACAAGAGTAAATGGCGAAACCTCTGCTTTTACCCGATAAAATCTGGGGTCCCTCAAGGTAGTGTTTTGGGCCCGATGCTATACTTAATTTACACATCTGATCTCCCCACCACTGAATATACTACGACAGGATCCTTTGCAGACGACACTGCAATATTAGCTACTCACGAAGACCCCATCACAGCTTCTTCCAACCTCCAGGAACATCTATTTCAATTGGAAAACTGGTTCACTAGATGGAAAATAAGAATTAATGAAACTAAATCGCAACACATTACCTTCACTCCAAGACAAGGTCAGTGTCCGCCAGTCTTTGTAAATAATATTGAAGTGTCCAGAACGTCATGTCATTGAATGGTCATGTGTTAAGTATTTGGGACTCCACCTTGACGGAAAACTTAACTGGAAGAACCACATACTCAAGAAAAGAAAACAGGTCGATCTGAGAATGAAAATCTTATATTGGCTGCTAGGCAAAAAATCACCAATGTCAATTGAAAATAAAATCTTGTTATATAAAGTAGTAATCAGACCTATATCGACCTACGGGATAGAACTCTGGGGCTGCGCCAGCAAGTCAAGTATAGCAATACTGCAACGTGTGCAATCCAAGTTACTACGTCTCATAACTAACGCCCCCCGGTATGTTACCAACTTCATGCTACACAATGACCTTCAAATTTCCACCGTTCACGAGATTATGCACGAACGAAGCAACAAATATCAAGAAAAGCTTCCAACCCATACCAACTCTCTTCTCCATTGACTCTCTCAGGAGCGAAACAACAAAAGATTAAAGAGGAAGTGGCCAATAGACCTACATTAGTGTGTTAGAGATCTTCTCAGTGGAGAAACCTCTTCAGGACAATTTTAGAACTGTTTTATTTAATCAGTTCTTGTGATCAAAATAGCCCATAGAATGTAAAATTCTGATTGCTGTTATTAAACTTATTAAAAAAAAATGTATCAAGTTGTTTTACAAGTTTAATGTCCAAAAATTATTTATATGTTATACAAAGTTAAGGAAATTTAAAATTTTACATAAATACATATCGCCTTTCTCTAAAACTAATGTAACTTCCAGAGGCCTGAAGATGTCTGCTAGTCAGACGAAACCGGTTGCCTAGTGAATAAAAACCAAAAAACATCAGGAACGTGCTTCATTAAAACCCTATAAAATATTCTTTATATCCAAATAAATCAATAGAATTAAACCTCTAGATTGCTCCCTAATAAGTTTACCTTCAAACTGCTACGCCTAAAATTATCCCAAATGAAATATGGCTTCTATCGACGTACAATAAAAACTTTTACATCGTCGTAAGTCTTGTAATAAAATGATCAATTTTTGTGCGATTTAACGTTAAAAATTCGAGACACGCTCGTGTTTTATGTTCCTTGAATTTCAATATACGCTCTCGCCTAAAATATTAAATTACAAATACGCAAATGTGCGTGAATTAACATGAAAGAGGTGCGAAAATTTTTCACAAAAAAAAACTAAATATTGAAGCTTTTGATTCGTCACGAAGCTGTCATGACTTAGCTCAAAGTTTGAATTATTAAACGCGGAATTCCTGACGTGACCATATGGGGTATATTCGTTTCATCTACAGAACTGTCCATCCTCCTAATGCATATTCGATGTGCTCTTCCGCCATTTCCTTTCAAATATTTTTTTATACCCAAGGGGTTTTAATAATGGTATTGATCAATGAAGTAAATTCATTTTAACGGATACTTTCATTAATTTTTATTTGTTATTCAATGAAAGGGTCCTATAGACAGTACACAGTTATCTCAAATGATGAATTATTCAAAAACACTTCTTATATAGGTTAAAGTTGATACACCGTAATTTAGCAATATCTTTTATATGATCCCCTACAACGGAAATATGCCTCGAGTAATGAAAATTGCCGTAACTTCAAATTTAATGACAGAATAATGCTTTACCTTCATATAAAAACAATTTATCAAACAGTTTTACTGGGTATCCAACCCATTACACATTACATGAATGAATTTTAATTATAAACAACAGCACTTCAATGTTTTATTGATTTTACAAATACCTATCTCAATTAAAAACCGTGCCTCACTTAATAAAAATTTAAAATCTTGTTAATTAAATAATCTCTCCGTATTCAATTTTTGATGTACAGGACTTTGAGTTAAGCCCTACACAAACTTACTTAATAAAAAAACGTCTTTCCCCAGAACAAAGTTTGCTTTGTTAACTTCTTAAGAATTCTTATTAAGAAAAAGCGCAATGTTCGACAATAGTCAGTGCAAAGAGAGCAGTCGTAAACTTTATGATTAATTTACAATTCCGTTGACGCTTACAATTAAAATCTAAAAAAACATAGCCAGACGTATTATGAACATAATAAGAAGCTCTTTCCTCATCACGTTAACAATGCATTGTTTTTCCACATAAAAATTAATTTCCTTCCCATTCATAACTTCACGTGGTCCCTTTATTATTTGCTGTATGACGACGCCAAACACGTTAATGGATCTTCATTTGAATTTATGGCGGTGACAAGCAATTTAAATGTATAAGCCAGAAATATTATAGTGCATTGTGGGCATTTTAGGTCTCCGAAGCTCTGAGTATGGACGATAATAATTAATGTATATTTATGTCCACAATGAGGTATTGAATAAATGAAAAAAAATGGTACATTTTTATTATACTAGATTCCTTATTTTTATTTATATATCGACAGTTTATGTCGCTCGAAAACTTATTTGTGTAATATTTCGATCTTAAGTCTGATAAAAGTCTCAGTCAATACTGAACGTTAATTATTTATAATATAAATAAAAATAAGCGATTTCATATGAACACATGTGTCTTTTAGTTAATAAACAATAATTAAAATTTCAAAAACAGATTTGAAGTAAGAACAAATTTACACAAGGAGGTAATTTTTTTATGATAGATCTAGGAGTATTTAAAAACGCAAATTTTTCTATAAGTTGTAAGAACTTATGATACACAACTTATTTTGTTAAGTAGATAATGGGAGTTAAGGTCTAATTTAAATAAAATCACGTTGTAGAATGTTGCCGCTTACTACTAAAATATAATAAAAATGATACATATGTGTAGTGACATCTATTCCATGTGTGTTATATTTAGAGTAGAGCTATGAATTAACATTACAGAGTTTTGTATTGTTTTATTGTATATATTAAAAAGTAAACGGTGGTTTTATAATAACCACAAGTATAATTTGTCTAGAACTGAAAATATTATTTTCTTAAAAGTATTCTCAATATAAGAACAACTTTTTATTTTAAGTAAGGTGCCTACTTTCCTATGAGATAGCGATCTTCTTATAATAAGAATATTATTGTACTAGTGTATGAACATCAGACGAGTAAGAATAATTTTGTTTTGAATTAAGAGCGTTAATGGTGTATCTACAAGATTTTTTTAAATGCAGGATACTGGTTGAGCGATATTGTTGAGCGAAATTCCAACAATTTGTTTTTTCACACTGTCATCATGACAGACTGAACCCATTTCAGCATTATCTACCAAACCATGTTTGGTTAATAACCTATGAGGAAATTTTAATTGGTATCGTACCATTAAACTATAAGGTATATTAACACGACTTATTATGTTACATGCAAAATGTTTAAATTCACCATGTTTGGCTTCAAAACGAATTGATGAATAAAAAACAGGAGGTTCTATGTTTGCAACTATTGTAGGATAATTAATCAAAAAATGATGTTTAGGCTTCAAAGAACAATTAAATAATTGTACGTATAATAAATGGTGTTCAGTAACTAAATCCTTTAAATTGACTAGATCTGAATTAGTAATAGTGGTTGACGTTAAAATATCAGTAATTTTAAAAAATACCAAGTACAGTGTCCAAATTTTATTACATTCTGGGACTAAATTTCCAATCATAAACACATATTTTTTTATTAAATTAATTTGGTTTTATTAAACATAACATTTTTGATGAGGACATTATAATTGCTCCATTTTTTAAATGATCCTTTTTTTCGCTAGGAGTAACATAGTTAAAAATATATTTTCTAGCTTACTACTGAATTGAGGAGGTACGGTTAACAAACTAAAATATATCGCACCAATTTTGAATAATCCAGCATGATTTCCTAAAGGATTATTCATTTTTACGTCATCAAAATAGATAACTAATGGTAAAACTAATTTATTGTCGTAAAATTGTTTAATACCAAACCATAAATCAGATGATACAATGTTTGTCCGAACATCTTTAAATTTCTCAATGTTAGATTGGTAAGAAATTACAGCATCAAACACACCAGGTAAATTTAAATTTTTTTTAAAGTGTCCTTAACGTCAATATAATATGCCTTTCTTTCCATTAATTGCATTTGAACTTCATCATTCACAACTGATCTACTATGTGATAATCCTCATTTTATTTCAATGGGTACAGAATACAAATATCTTTTTTCAAAATAGTTCATTATTTGATATTCATTTTTAAAACACATAAAAGGATTTTCTAAACGTTAATACATATTATTAATAGTCATTTTGATTGTATTTTTATCATGTAATGTTTCACAAATAATAATTTCTTCAATGCATTCATTTAAAGTTTTGAATATTCCTGCAGACAAAAAGTCCTTAAAAATGTTTAATATATTTTTCACATCCTTTATAGTTAAATGATGATGAAGAACTTTCAATGCTCAACGGAACTTTAGAGACAGACCTCGTATCATCAGTATGGATTTCATTACTTTTATTTATGGTTTTCAATATTTCTACTGCTTTATTACCTTGAAAACTTATATAGGGATGTTGTTTAATTACATGTTGTTTCAAACTGTCTTTTCTTTGAAAAGTTCTTCGACAGTCAGAGAGCGAACAAACAAAATAATTCTTTATATTGTGACTGTATATTAGGTGTATACAATATTTTGTAAAAGATGTGCATACATGATAACACCTGTAACATTCCATATTAAAAATGAATGAATTAAATAAGTCTGAAGTATACGAGCAATTTTTATCAATAATAATATTAATTTTATATACCTGTTTCTAGATTAATAACGTTAAAATATGTTCGATTTGGCTTGGATAATTAGCTTTGGTAACAAAATAAAGTTTGAAGCAGAGATCGAAGGCCTCTTTAGGACTGTTCATTTGGTGCCTTATTTCATCTATTACAACATAGTTAGAGTTAATTTTGGCAAGCGATGGTCCACTAACAATATAAAGGGTTGAACATTCGTAATATAATACTTTAAGTATATAATACATTATCTATTCTTTTTCTTGTCATATACTAATATTACCTTGACATGGACAATAAATCTTTCGTAACTCTCAATCGTCGAAAATTTCCAAAATTTCTTAGTGCTGATTTTGGCACCTCCTCTTGGTGGTATTAAATAGAAGATAAGGGTGGCTTCTATAGCAAACTTATCATCTGTTAAAAGTTCATAGTTAGAAATCAAAGTATATATAAAACAAAATAAATAAAATACTAAATGAATATAAGTTACCTTCAGGAGTGTCTTGCAATAACTTTATCAATTCCCCCACGTTTTTATCCCATATTCTTGTCCCCCTTGAGTTTACAGCGTTATAAAATTCAACCCAATTTAAATATAAATTCAGACTTAAATTAGGATAAACTGATCAAAATGAAATAAAACCTGGAAATAAACAATGAATTAAACAAATAAAGTAAATATGGATTTTGGTGAAACATTTCAGTATACAATACGATTACTAATTTCAACTTTTAAAAATAATTAATACAAAATCACAAATTTTATAATGACGATAAGTACTTTTCCTTATTATTTTGGGTATCTTGGGTCTATTATTAACAATTCTTTATATTTTGCTCATTTTCTTTATTCCTTGCTCTTCTTTCTACGACGTTTCGCCTATTTTATTCGGGCATCCTCAGGTACACAACTGCAAAATTTTTATAAATATTACATACATGAGATTGCTACACCTAACACATTCAGTAATACTACTCTCATAAAATTACACTAATAATTATTGCTTTATGTTACCTTTCTGTTTTTCCACCTCCTCCCATCTTCCTTAACAATTCAAATTTCTACTAATACTCGTATAACATTTTTAAAAAAATTTTTTCCACTTTTAAACATGAATATTTATGTTGTCTCATTCTTGCTTCTAGATACTGTTTCGTTTCACCTACATAAATAGCCTCACACTGTTTACATTTAATTTCATATATAACATTGGACATTCTTTCTTTCCTATCTCTATCTTTAATTTGACTAAACAATTTTTTTGTCAAGTTTTGGTTTTTACTAATGATATTTATTTTATATTCATTTAATTTATTTTTTATGTTTTCTGTTAACTTATTTACGTATGGTATCGTTATGTACGTTGATTTGTTTTTATCATTTTTATCTTTATTAATAAATTTATGTGGATTATATACTTTTTTTATTCTTTCTTTTATAATGTTGTTAACAAGATTTTGCGGATAATTATTTATTTCTAAGGTTTCTTTAATTTTCTTCAACATTTCTGTTCTACATTCAGGACTTGTTAGTTTTATCGCTTTATCTGTTAGGTTTTTAATGACTCCTATCTTATACTTTTTTTCACAATTTGCATGAAAGTTCAAATATCTTCCCGACCATATCTCTTTGGTATACCATTTTGTTTTAATTTTATTCCCTATCTTTATTAAAGTCATATCCAAAAAATTGATACTACTATTATTTGCTCTTTCTAATGTAAATTTCAAGTTAGCACAACAATTGTTAAAACTATCTTTAATTAAATCAATGTCTATTTCTTCTGCACTTAGCAGAATATCATCTACATATGTTTTGTATAATCCTTTCTTATGCCCTATGTGCACATACCGCAGAAAGTGGGGATCCCATAGGTAGTTTTTCTATTTGTTTAAAAAATATGTTATCAAATTGAAACATGGTTGCATCCAAACATATATCTATTGAAATTAGTAAGGATACAAAATTAGATTTAATTAAGTTTAATAAAGCAATAGATATATGTTTGGATGCAACCATGTTTCAATTTGATAACATATTTTTTAAACAATTAGAAGGACTACCTATGGGATCCCCACTTTCTGCGGTATGTGCAAATTTAGTAATGGAATATCTAGAAAAAGAAGTCATGAAAAACATAGGACATAAGATAGGATTATACAAAAGATATGTAGATGATATTCTGCTAAGTGCAGAAGAAATAGACATTGATTTAATTAAGGATGGTTTTAACAATTTTTGTGCTAACTTGAAATTTACATTAGAAAGAGCAAATAATGGTAGTATAAATTTTTTGAACATGAGTTTAATAAAGATAGGGAATAAAATTTAAAAAAAATGGTATACCAAAGAGATATGGTCGGGAAGATATTTGAACTTTCATGCAAATTGTGAAAAAAATTATAAGATAGGAGTCATTAAAAACCTAGCAGATAGAGCGATAAAACTAACAAGCCCTGAATATAGAACAGAAATGTTGAAGAAAATTAAAGAAACCTTAGAAATGAATAATTATCCTCAAAATCTTGTTAATAACATTATAAAAGAAAGAATAGA
>JAWQRP010003030.1:0-14183 GCA_033557875.1 Quadriops clusia | reverse complement strand
CCGGTTATCCGAATTAACCCAAAAGTTGATACGAGTTTACTTTTTAGCTCAAATGACTACATACCAAATTTCATCGATCTAGCTCAAGTCGTTTTTGAGTTATCGTGTTTACACACACACACACACAGACACAGACAGACAAAAAAGCAAAAAAGGGCCAAATCGACTCAAAATCGCTCAAAACGTCGAGAATCATCAAAATCTTAAACATTTTTTTCGCATGATCACTACTGTCTCTGCGAGAAAGTAAAAAAGTGTTATTAAGTTTTTGAAGAGTATCAAGACTATTAGGACAAATAATGCTGTAAAATATGAAAAGACAAAAGATAAATGTGGTTTTTAATTACATTGATTGTAGAGGCATTTGTTGGGATCTTGGACAAAAGACAATATGTGCAGGAAAACAAAACTCAGTGGAACGAATAACCGAGGTTTCACTGTACTAGTACCACATATAGTATGTGCTAGTACTCACTCTACAGATTATAATTTAAAACTGCACATCTGAAATTCTATAAGTTTATTGTTTTAGAAAATAATTTAAGTTTATTGTCATATTTTTTATTAACTTAAAAAATCAAATATCAAAGTTGGTGTCCATAATATGAGATTAATTATGATTGGGAATTGGAGAAACATGCACTATCCTCTTTTTGTAAGTTACATTTATTAAGTAAATTACGAAGTTTTGGCCTGACAAAAAAAAGGCCGACGTGTCAGGCCGAAACATCATAATTTACTTAATAAAGGTAACTTACAAAAAGAATATAGTGCATTTTTCTCCACTTATCAGTTAAAAAATCATCCTGAAAAATAATAGGCAAAATTTACGATTCAAGGGAATACACACTTTATTCTACTGGCAAGGTTTCGCTCCTATTCAGAGCATCTTCATACCCTACGAATTGCGCACAGACCTTTTGAAAAACTTTCATTCTTTTTAATTGTGCGAGCCATTAATTTTGCCCATTACCAAATTTTTCTCTTTCAACTAGTACTCGTTAATTTTACAGAGTCTTTAAAAAACCATCTCCTTAAGACCATATATAGTCCTGAACAAAAGCAATGGGAAAAATGGAAACTTGTAAGAAGGATAACGAGTTTATTTTTCAACCGATTGCAATGAAATTTGAACACACCCTAGAATTCATCATTCTCCATCTTCCCATCGAGTCAGATTTTCAAACTTTAATTAAGGGGTTTAGATATGCAGTGGTGAATTTACTCCTAACTTTATATCAAATAAAAACTGTAGCAAAGAACTCTAATCAAAAATGTAACGATACGTTCCTCCAAAAATGTTTGCAAATTAATTTGCAGTAATAATTATTGGAGTACATCAAGTTGCTAAATTTTTTCCCGTAAACCCCTGCAAATTTGTTATACACTTTAGCTGAACACTCTTAGGCAGAAGTAGAACGTATAGTGACAGTGACAGTGATTTTATTTTGTCGGAATCGGTGACTAGCCAAATGTTCGTCATCGTTGTGTTCGTCTATCGTCTTCTCTTTCCTTGCATCATCTATACAATTTCTAGTGTTGAGTGTATCTGACCAATCAGAGTGAGATATTCAAAATCCCCGCTGTTGTTCACATGTTTTCCGTATTTGACGAATTCCTAGGGTTACCACCGTACCGCCTTAATTTTGCGAGTAAATCATGTAAGGATCTTTATTACAAAAATCTGGGCATTTTAGGATCTTTTATTTACAAAAGAACACATTAACTTAACATAAGATAAAATGATCAGGAAAGTTGAATATTCAAGTTCATATCAGGATCACATAAGAACTGAAAGGTCACTTAAATAGTTTATTTATCGCTATTTCTGACTAATCAGAGAACCAGGACGTTCTATTTGCCAATAATTTTTTAACTAGTCTGATTTTTCTGATAACTTGTGATTCAAACTCCAGTATAAATGCTATCAGGATCAAACAATGAACTGTCATGTTAATTTATAAATTAATAAGAAAGTGATTTATGATAAAAACAATAGAAAAACTATTAATTAAATTGTATTATTGGGTAAAAGCCTCAACACTTTTCTTGCAGCACAATCATATGCGTAGTTAATAGTTTAATTATTTTTAAAAAATTTTTATTTCATTCTTCAGTTATTTATTTATTTAAAATTCAATGTTAATAAGCCGTCATATGTTTTGCTCACTTTGACCAAGTTTTACTTATATAAAATTCTTATACTTTTCCTATTTTTTACCATACATATCCGCTGTACTATTCATTCATACTTTTTAAAATCAGCTATAAGGTGCTACTGAATTCTTCTTAATGCAACGACATAATAAATATTGAAGGATAGATTTCTTTCGAGCTCTTCTAGTCGTACCTCTACTACTAAGAGACGAAGGGGTCCTCAGGTCTTGCCAAATAGTTTTTGCATTAGTAAGAGTTGGCAAATTACTCTTCTTACTAATCGTATGACTACATCGTTTCAGATTAGTGTTGTGCAATCGTAACATATATTCGTCCAAGTCTGCAGAAGAGGGTGGCACTAATTCATTCATATAAATATCTTGTTCATCATCAGTGAATTCTTGTTCATATTCTTGAGAATACTCACAATACCAAAAAAAGGTATAATTTTCATTTGTGAAGAAAGTGTTTCCTAGTCCTCCGCAATTATTGTACATTAAAGGTTGTTTTGCGTATTCATCAAAGAGAACAATCGCAACTTCCTCAGATAACGGATTTAGCCTTATTGTATTATTCATTTTGCTTCTTGAATAGGTCAACTGTAATAAGTAGATGAGTATTTCGTGAATCAATTTATTTAATGAATTGTCATTCTGACAAGATTGTTTATTATTCATTCACAGTGTAGAGAATTATTAATTCTCTATGCTGTGATTTATTCATAAATTGCCTATGCAATTTTAATTGCCTATGGTAAATATTGTAATTATCTAAGCAATCATTACTGATTTTTATTTTTTATTTACCTACTATTTTATTATGTACACACTTTACAAAAAATTACATAGAATATTTACAATTTAAGATGTACAAAATAAATGGAGTTGCATAGTAAAACGTGTTAAAGTGCCTTTCATCACACCTGCTTTCACTATAAAAAAATTATGTTGTAAATAGCATTGTAGATATATTTTTTATACAGATAATAGTCTTATTTAAATAGTCTCATTTAAACAGATTTATTTAATCTCACAAATTAAGGCACATTATTTTTGCACAAATATCAAAGTGTTTAACACCAAATGAAACGTTAAATATGTATACAGCTACAATGTGTCGAGACATCTTTTTTTTAAAGAAGGTAGGTAGTCTATCTTTGGACTGAGTCCAAATGAAGTATCGCATAAATATCTTCACCAAAGGCAAAATTCAAAAAACAAGCCAGGACATATTGTAACTGTATATTTAGCATTTCATTTGGTACCAAATACTTTGATATTTGTGCAAAAATAACACGCCTATCGTAAAAAAAGATTCTGCATACATTGGCTGCACTTATAGTTGCCTACACGTCAGGGGTTCCAAAATAGTCTTCATTCGCAGAAGTTTCAATTTTTCCCATCGATTTTCATAAGTGAATTAAACCTTATGTATCGCTTTGTGCTGCAATTGTTGTTATATGTTTAGAGGAAGTGTTGAAATAAAACAAAACATATCACTCTATCTGAAATGCTGCTGTTTAGATTGTTAATAACAACATATTTATTTTGCTTTTGTACTTTTTTGATCGAATAGAGCTTTTTAATAAAAAGTCCAGTGATATTCTCTTTCCAACTAGTTAAAAGAAGTATTCTTAAACTTTATTTTCACTGCTGTGTAATGTCAACAATTATTATTGCTAATTTTTATTATTTATTATATAGTTTACAAAAATTTACAATAAATATATACAAAAGAAACGCAGTTGCATAATAAAACGTGTTAAGGAGCGTTTTATCACAGATGATGTGACTTCATCATCTAACTAAATAATTATCGTAAGTCGGTGGCAATTTTAGACCTTCAGGAAGTTTGACACCTAATCTTGATTTCCCACAAGCTGCCAAAATAATAGTTATTGCCGCATCTACTGTCACTTCCGCATCATTTGGAGTACCTAAACATGGATTAACTTCCACTAAGTCGATGCATCCTAATCGTCCAGTTTCATAGGCTATTTCTGTAATTCTTAAGCCTTCTCTTAAACTTATACCTGCTTTCACTACAAACAAAAATATTGTTTTGAAAATATAATATAGGATTGTAAATGTAAGGTAAAATTGTAAATATATTTCTTATATTATTAGTTAATAGTCTTATTTAAATAGTGCTATTCAAACCCACAAATTAAAAATAAAAACAAACCTGGAGTCCCCGTGGAAGGAGCTTCAATAGGATTTATCGAATCAATATCATAGCTTATGTGAATACTTCTCGAGCGATCAGGATCTATTTTATCTAAAGCAAAGTTCGTTATAGTCTCAATTCCGTACTTATCGACATCTATCGTGGAAAACTTAGTAATTCCTAATCGTTCCAAGAAAAGTCTCTCATAATCATCCAAATCTCTAAGACCAATATAAGCTAAATTTTTAACGGATAAGTTCGGTCTTAGCCATTCCAAACCGGATATATTTGGCCAATACTTTTGAGTTTCTCGGCATAGAAGAGAAAGAGGCATCCCGTGGACATTCTTAGTTTGGGAAGTGTCCGGAACGTTTATATCCGCATGTGCATCTACCCACAACAATGCAACATTGTTGTCGGTAGCTTTTAAATGGCCGTAAACTGTGCCTATAGCGGTTGAATGATCTCCGCCAATGTTCACACAAAACCTACCATCTCGGATAATTTTTTCTACTTTTTCTGAGGATTCTTTGCACCATGAAGCAACTTCGGAAAAATTTTTCAGATTATCGTGCCTTCCTATGTTTGGGTCTACTTTGAGTGTAACGTCTCCGTAATCTTTTACATCAACATTTGTAACTATTTTAAAACACATTATAAAGTTAATAATATAAATATATTACATGGTGTTATAATTATTCTTTTTGTACTTACTGTTTTCTCTAATTTTTTCTATTAAGCCTGCATTTCTCAAAGCATCAGGACCTTGCTCTACACCTTTTATTGGTTGCCCATGGTGGCATGGTATGCCTAGAACACCAATTTGGATGTTCCGGGTAATAGCCTTGCACACTGATCTCACTTTCAACATTTTTGATTCAATGAAGATAAACCCGTAACATTAGTTAATTATAAATACCATGGTGATGAAATGTGAGGTCAACGATTATCAAAAATTCGATAAGTAATTAACGATTAGGCAAATTTACGCAAATTTATTTGGCAACTTCTGACGTACTTCTATTCATTTAGATGGCAAAAATTGCCAAATTTCTACACATGAGTGCTAATAGTTCAAATATTACTAAATAAAAAATGTAACATTAGTCTATGACTCCTCTTTTATTAAATTTTTTTAAAACTTTTATAACAATTTTATGTATAAATTTGACAACAAATCCTAAAATAAATACAGCATTTTAAATCATCAACATCATAATTGTTAAGTAAAATCTTCATAATGATGTTCCTCATACATTTTCTTATGTACAGTGGCCAATTACACGGATTAATTCAATATTTTTGCTTACTTGGGTCCCAACATCTCATGTGGTTTAACCCAGTCTTTGAACTGCTGTTCATTAAGAATTCCAAGAGCGATTGCCGCTTCCTTTAGTGTGGTTCCTTCCTTGTGAGCTTTCTTAGCAATAGCTGCGGCCTTATCGTAGCCAATGTGGGGGTTCAACGCAGTTACCAACATTAAGCTCTCGTTCATCAACTTATCGATCTTCTCGCGATTGGCCGTAATTCCGACAAGGCAATTCTTTGTGAAGGCTTGACTGCAGTCTCCAATTAGTCGTATGGATCTTATGATATTGGCAACGATCATGGGCTTGAAAACATTGAGCTCAAAATGTCCATTAGAACCTCCTATTGTGACGGCTGTGTGATTTCCCATGACTTGGGCGGCAACCATGGTCAAGGCTTCACATTGGGTTGGGTTTACTTTTCCAGGCATGATGGAACTGCCGGGCTCGTTTTCTGGTAGGGAAATTTCTCCTAGGCCGGAACGAGGGCCTGATGCTAAGAGTCTGAAATGGTGAGATGGTTGTGTCATAAAATGAAATGCATAATAATAGAATGTTGACAACAAATAAATATATTTTGTCTCCTAAAGGTATGAAAACGTAATTTTTTGAATAAGTGATTAAATCTCGTCTATAGGTTTTTTGTACGTATTCCCTTTGATAAAAATTAATGAAAAATCTTTGTATGGTTAAGAAAGGAGAGGAACAATAAGTGTGCAACAAAAAGACGTAACTCAAAATAAATAAATATCATAGAAATAAAATTATTCAGTTGAGTTCAATACATTCGGAGAAGCAATCCAGAAGTCATAAAACATAAAATTAAGTTGGCGATAAATAAACAAATAAATATGTAGTTAAAAACTTATAAAATGAAATATTATGTAAAGAGTCTAATTAAATTTTATTATAGGTATACGTATAATATTAGAAGCTACAATAGAAACGCCACAGATAACCAGATAGCTCATCTAATGCTTTTCATTAAAAATGTAAAGGGTTGCCTAAGTTGCAAGAAAATTCAAAGAATAGAAGAAAAAAACAACCTGTAAAAAATGCAATGCTTTTACCACTCCCCACGACTTATTATAACTCCCTAAGGCCTATGAAATCTCATGTCATACCGTGCTGGTCTCAAAAGTTAAAACCTGCTAAAACTAAATACGATACCGTTTTTAAGAAATAAAAGGTTTAAATTTGGCATTTATTGCCCGTAGTGCTATCTTAAAAAAAAGATGTCAGAAATATCCAAAAAGATGCCATTTCAGGCTCAAATCCGCAACCTTTTTCCGCATCTGATGAGCTATCTAGTTATCTGTGGTAACGATATCAATAAAGTAGATTTTTATGTAGGCTATTATGCTATTTATTCAAAAATATATGCGGCTGTACATAACAATATGTATTTAGCAATAAAAAAGTTTCTGTATATATTGCATAATCGATATATAATATGTAGAGTCATTTTAAAACAATAAGTAGATATAAAATGAAATACAATATATTACTATGCAAGGAATTTAATCATTTCGGCCCTAACATCTGCTCGGGCCTTACAAACTTATCAAAGTCTGCTTCACTCAAAATACCTAACTTCACAGCAGTCGCTTTCAAAGTCGAGTGCTCTTTGTGAGCCGTTTTTGCTATCGTGGCAGCCTTGTCGTACCCTATGTGGGGGTTCAAAGCGGTGACCAACATAAGGCTTTCGTTCATCAAAGTGGTGATCCTCTTTGTGTTTGCGGTGATCCCTTTGACGCAATTGCAGGTAAAAGCACCACAGCAGTCGCCAATCAAGCGAATCGAACGAATGACGTTCGCTACTATCATAGTTTTGAAAACGTTCAATTCGAAATGTCCTGTCGCTCCACCTACTGTAACTGCCGTATGATTGCCCATTACTTGGCAGGCCACCATCGTAAGCGCTTCGCATTGTGTCGGGTTTACCTTTCCGGGCATAATTGAACTGCCGGGCTCATTCTCGGGGAGTTGCAATTCTCCTAACCCACAACGAGGGCCGGAGCCTAACATTCTGAAAAAGGATATTGGATCAGGATTAACAGGGATTGAAAAGGAAGTTTGGTTTTGGAATAGTAGTAATGTTGGGGTTTTTTAACTGTAACTAATATTTTCGTAAGTGCTCGTGTTTCTTAATTTTGCAGTTACAATTTTATTAAATTAATTTAAAAAATGAAAAATAAAGAAAGTAGAAAAAATTATGCTCACCTGATATCATTGGCAATTTTCATTAATGAGCATGCGATGACGTTCAGAGCTCCAGAGACTTCAACCATGGCATCATGTGCGGCGAGAGCTTCAAACTTATTTGGTGCTGTTACAAATGGAATTCCGGTCAATTTCGCAATTTCGGCCGCAGCTTTCTCCGCAAAACCTTTTCTTGTGTTTAGCCCAGTTCCAACTGCGGTTCCGCCTGAAGATGTAAATGTTTTTTAATGATATTCTAATTGATTCAATTATTTTCACATGACTATTTCAAGTGTTTCTTTACTTAATTATTTAATTTGCTTTTTGCTTAATTATTTGAATCGTTTTTTACCTAAAGCTAACTGATGTAATCTAGGATAAGTTGCTTCTATGCGTTCAATTGAATTGTGCATTTGCATAGCGTAACCAGAAAATTCTTGACCTAGAGTCAAAGGAACGGCATCCATCAAGTGGGTGCGGCCGATTTTGATGATGTCTTTGAATTCATCGGCTTTGCACTCAAGAGCATCCCTGAGCAGCATCAGGCCAGGCATCAGAGTTTCTTTAATTTCCACAGCAACGGAAATGTGCATGGCGGTGGGAAACGTGTCGTTACTGCTTTGACTCTTGTTAACGTGATCGTTGGGGTGAACGGGTTTCTTGGAGCCCAGCTCACCGCCCATCATCTCTATAGCCCTATTGCTGATGACCTCGTTTGTGTTCATGTTGCTTTGGGTTCCGCTTCCTGTTTGCCAGATAACCAGGGGGAAGTGCTTGTCATAGAGCTGCCCGGAGATCACTTCGTCGGCAGCTTTGGAGATGGCATCTGCTATTTTGGCATCTAAGCCAAACTCTTTGTTTACGATGGCCGCAGCTTTCTTTAGTATGCCCATGGCTTTAACCACTGGGAGCTGAAAGAGTTTCAGTTATTGTTTCAAAAGTATCATTATTAAAGATACACTAATTTGGACTGAGATAATTTTACATACATATTTAACAGTAATGTACTACAAAGATAAACGTTTTGAAATAGCATAATTTAACCTTCGGAAGTTGGAGATGTACGTTTTTTCATTTAAATTTAATTAAATTAATTGTATGTAATCAGACATGTGTACTTTGCTCTTTTAAAAAGTAAAATCAACAATATGTACACTATTTTCAATATTAAATTTTGCATCAAATAAAATAGTTTTGTTTTTTAAAAAAATTATTGGATTCAATGTAGTAGTAGTTGCTGTTCTAAAAATATCTACCGCCAATAGAAACAGTTTTTTCAAATGAAAAGAATATTTGTTTGGACGTATTGAAACATACATTTTGTTTGAATTTATGCATTTTTTTTCTCTCAGAATTCTAGTCATTTCATTAAAAAAATGAGTACCTACTAATCAAAACTTAGCATATTTAATAAACATTTTTAAGCTCCTGGTTAATGCCAGAAATCTGGATCCATATCCTCTTGAAATATCGATAATTGCAATTCCTTGCATTACAAAGAGAATTAATTTTAAATAAGGTAGTGTTAATTTTAGAATAAAACACTCCTCTTGAGATGAGTTATTTACTTTTTTGGCCAAGGTTTCATGCGTTCATTTACAGGATGTTTGTTGAGGTTTCAATACATTAATTTTATTGTACACTAAATTAACCCATTGCTAATGCATTCTCAACAATAGATTACCAAATATTATTATCCTACCCAGTTGTATTCTTTCATCATCTTTTCAACGGTCTCCTCGAAAATGAGAGAATAGGATTAGTAAGACAAACCCGATTTATTTACAAATTTACTGCTTACCGCGATAAATGGTAATACATTAGAAGTATTTTAGGATTAGGTACCCAAATCATGGACCCTCTTGAATTAACTCTTGAGTCTTTAAGGTAAAACTTAAATCATTTTTCTGATAAACCTCTTACTGCCAGTTCAGTTGCCATCCTGATTTGCCAAATAAGAAAAGAATCTGGCACGTCATAGGCTGGAAGTTACAATGTTAATTCAAAATCAAGAATAATAATGACATCAAAGTTCAATTATACACTTAGACATTTGTCAATTTTAGATACAGGCAAAACCGTTGCTTTGGTGTTAGCATGTGCTTTTTTCACTCGTGTATAATTTATGCGTAAAATTCAAAGGAAGAATTCAACGTTAAAACACTCCTTGTGTAAATAACGAATGTACCGATATTTTAGCTTTTATTATATAGGGGTGATTCCGGATATATTTATTTATGTTATTTATTTCTTTCATGTTTTGGCAAGTTAATTTGTCATCAGTATCTATTTACATTTTAAACAATGCATTAGAAAAGTTTCACGTCAAGGCAACGTACTATCTGGTGGCATAAAGACAGAAGGGCTATGATTATTTACATTTGAAAAAGAAATCATTTGCACGTATTCAGTTTTAATGTTGAAATTAATGTAAACCTGTATGACATTGTTATTAAACCACTAACATATGAATTAAAAATCATACCATATACTGTATACTAGCTTGTATAAGACGATGTTGAAATTTCACGCTAATTTTAGAAGTATATCAAATATATTTATGTATAATTTGTATCTGTCGTATCAGACGACTGCAGATTTTAGGGCTTTCTTTTTGGGATTCAACTATCGTTTTATAGGCGGAAATATACGGTACTTTCATGTTATCACTCAATATTGTTTTTTTTTAACTTCAGATCTCTTCCAAAAATATTCCTCCATTAGGACAGCTCATTACTACAACTAACTTTACGTAGTTACAATTCCTTTTACTTACAGGTATCCTTTCGAAGTCACCTCCGATAGGAAAATTAATAGTCGACCTGACGGTTTGACTCCCGTAGTATCGATCGGCTGGGACCTGAACCTCCCCCATCGTGTCACGTTCTGTCCGGAACTGTCCCTGTAAGGCAGAAGGATCCATTTTAACAGAATCTAAGCTCTGAAGACTTATGGGCTTTGTTGTGTTCATTTTGAAAAGATCATTACCATGGGGTTACATAAACAAAAACAAGTGATGACATAACCACTGTACTTACCATAACTGAGGATGTGCTAAGATAGATCTTGTTGTTAGTCTTCAAAATATCGAAGATCTTCCTGCCAACAGCGCGACTGCGACTGAACTGAGAGAAAGCCATGATCCCCTTGGTTATGTTATGGCCGGCCAATAAATTTCAAACCTACTCTCAAGAAATTACAGCTTGACTTTGTTGGAGTTTTGACAGCTGCTGCTTATGTTAGTGACATAAATATTGGTTTAAAAAAACATTTGGCAACAAAGGTTCCTAGATTGCATTTTCCGCCAATTTTTGAAATTTTCATTAAATTATTTTTCATTGTTGTGAATACATAACACAATAAAAAATTCTGCGCAGACGCTCTAAAACGTAAATTTTGTTTTATTTTTTTTAACATATGTATCTTTTTTACCGTCTCGTACATTTTATATTTATATCTAAATACGCCATTGACTTTCCAGCAATTTATTCTTTCTTACTTTGTTGCAAAAACTTTTATTCTTCTTAACTGGAATGTTAATTTAAACTCGAATCTTTTAACTTAAGCCCGAATCTAGGACTTATAAATAGGTTTAAAGCACAGAGCTATAAAATCTTATTTATTCGTCCACAGTTTTTAAGGCCTCTGCAAATATCAATAAGATTATATGTTGCGTAATGGTAACAATATGCGGTTTTTCTTCCTCTTGGATTATAAACCGCTTTCTTAACCGGTTTTATAAAGCTATGGTATGACTAAATGCAGTGTATATTTTAAATATTCTGAGTGACGTTGAATATTATTGTATAAATGCAAACAGTATAGTTCAAATTACAATATCCAAGAAGTAATCTACAAAAACCGGTTAGCTAATTAATTTCAAAAGTTAAAACGGATGTTACTGATGACCTTCAATGAATAAAAACAATGAGCTATTTTAAATATCGTTTTTCGTGCACTTATCTTAACTTTCGCCTGACAACAAAGCTATATATTTTTTTATTTTAAAATATTCATCTTATTTTATTCCTATGTATCATCTTATTTTAAATAAGGATGTTGCATTTAACATTAATATAAATAAAGTGAGTTTAAATTACATGTGCGCATCAAAATGGACGAATTATTGATTTTTATTCCGTATTAAATTAAGCAATTACGCCTTACACATATGCAACCCAGTATACAGTCGCTTTATTAGAAATATGGATTCTTATGGAATACAAGCGGGAATTTCAATAAAATAAGTAGGACAAGAATGAAAATGTGAAAAATGCAACAAGTCAATCTGTAATTTTGAATGATTTATTTATTAATAGAAATATATTATTTTATTACAAACCATTAAGACATAAATTTTAAGAGTAGTTATTATATACTAGTAAAATTAGTATAATACAAATTGTGCTATTACACGTCAAAATAATACTTTTTATTAAAGGAAACCGCAATTTTCCTAAAACTTAAGACCAATTTTGAGGTGTAGGTATAAATTAATGATTTACTCGGCTTTGCGGGTAATGCAATTGAAAATGAGCTCGGAAAATTACATTCGTATCTTGCTTCGAACGGGAATAACAGCACCTAGTATCACAATGTTCACTCCGTCTCGGACGCCGTCGACTTCATCACATACTTCACTGTGAAGGCAAACGCCGCAAACCCGATCAGCACTACGAGGTTCGTGAGGCAGGACTGAAAGCTCGTCGGCTCCGACGTCACTTGCCTGCTGTTCTGCGACTCGGACGCGTTGCTTTGAGCTGCGCTTCGTTTGGTAATTTCATCCTGGAATACAAAAATTAAGTTTTATTAATTTCATTTGTTATTGTTGGAATTATATCATATTTTTACAATACTTTCTAAGTTGATTACGTGTATTATCAATCCTTTTCTTATTGTTGCCTGCAGAGTATCTGGGTTTTTGGGTGTTTTCTATGAATTTAACTTTAGTTCTATCAGAAATCAGAAATTTTTATTTTTCAAACACTTTTAGTTTTGTATAAAAATTTTATTTGTGAAATTGTTAAATAATGCGTAATCACCTCACTGATGTTGACTATTCCGTGTTCTTTTTTTTGCCCATTTTATATCTGAGGATGCTCAGCAGGACAAAGTCACTATATACTTTTTAAAATATTTAAAAGAATTTTAATGTTCAATCAAATCACTTAATTAATAGTGTTACAATCTTAATAACTTGTAATACAGCATATATAAGCCACGTTCCATGAAGCTGTCCGGAACAATTGCCGGCAAATAGTAGCCAATAGCATTCAAGGTCGCAAAATTTCTCTAAACGCCATTGGCTGCTAACTGTTCAAGGCTGCTTGGAACTGATTGGGGACTGCTTCATGAAACAAGGCTATAAAGAACATATCCTATATAATAATATTTGTTTCTACCTACCTTAATTTTAGTAACAGTCTCAGGGAACAATTCGCAGAACTGTTTATCCTTCAAGTTAAATTCTAAAGAATGGTAAGCACATTGTCGCTTATCATAATCTGTGGTCTCTATACTGCCCAAAGTAGGACTTTTCTCGATCTACAATAGAGCGAGTTAACATTACCATATTATAGAAAACAAAATAAGTGATTTTTTAATTTTCTTTTCTTCGACCTATTTTTTATTCGATTTTCTATAATATTGTTCTGGAACATATTTTACAAAGTCAAAATAAATAATAGTGCAAAATGACGCATTAAAATACTTTACGGAGAGCCATATAACATACCATAAAGCTCAATAAGCCCGTCAAAATAGTTGACACACTCCAAGCTGGATTCCAAGTATCCGGATGGAAATCGGATATACTCAAGCACAACCTGGTATTCGTCTTGAAGCGGCCGCTTGGAGTAATCATGTAGATTGAAGGGGGTTTAAACGGGAATTCTCTGGGAAATACTAGTTTTCCGTGGTAGTACCCTCCTTCATAAGCCGTAGCCTCGGGTCCACAAACGACATAGTGCCTTTAATGAAAAGAAAAGGGGTTTAATCTAGATTGTGTTACAAGTATACTCTAGTTGTTTGTGCAGATAAATTTGTTTAAAAAAAAACAACACAAAAAGGAATCCAATATTTTCTACAAGCAAAATAATATGATATACAGTCATGCTCGTAAGAATAATATGTAAATGAGAGTTAACAATAGATTGATAAATTTAAATGGTTAATAACACTAAATAGTAATAAAGGCTTAAACAATGAAAGACATGGAATATTGTGATAAAGTACATAACTTTATACATATTTTTATTTTATGAAATAGTGTTTATATTAGTAAATCTTTAATCCTGCATCATCCTAATGAAACAAGAAACTTTTTGCAGGTTTAAATAAAAAACTAATTAG
>JAWQRP010003029.1:0-14184 GCA_033557875.1 Quadriops clusia | reverse complement strand
AAATTTCATATTGTATTATAATTAATTATCTCCTGAAGATGTTATAAAATAATAGCGAAACATTGAGATAAATATTTAAATATATTTTTATTAGACCTTACGCCCATTAATATCAATATTTAATAATATAAATAATAGGTCAAAAAGCAATAAAGTTATAATATAATTATCTAATGTTCATTATTTATTAATAATTATATTTATTCTTTATTATTTAGTTCTTAATTCTCATGGGTCTTATATGCAAGCTGAAATAAAAGAAGCTCTCCAGTAAAGTGTTTTATAAAACAAACGTCAAAGGCGCGAGGCGGCGAGCGAGATTATTCGTTTGAATAATTTTGGAAACTTTGCTATTACATGAAAATAAATTCTATACAATTGCAAAGTATTTTTATTCGCAAAAAATATTTATATTTAAATTAAGTAAGAAAAATATTAGGAATCAATTGTTCTTAAACATCATTTTAAGTAAATTGCCTTAAAAAATGAATATAAATTACTAAGTGTTAATTATTTATTGATAATCATCTATTGTTCATTATTTATTAATAATTATATTTATTCTTTATTTGGATATTACATCCATGAAATTGCTTATTATAATGAAAGTACTTTCTGCAATAACATTGCAAAGGATATATTCGAATTCATTAAAAAAATTAGGATAAGATTTACCTAAGTGTTCTTTTATTCAAACGATTTATTTAATCGGTCTTAAAATAAATGTTACCCAAAATTTTCCAAAGATATCCAACTGAGGACGGTCAAACTATAGCACAAACTGCAGAAACATAATTAAAGTATAACATCTGCCAGCTGTTACAGTATTCGTCAGAATATCACGTGTCTATGTTATAATTTATAATTTATAAACAATGGCCATGATTTAGCTACGTTATTCTATACACATGTGAATATGTATCAATCATCTTAGGATGAATGTTGTTGATGTATCCAAGACCTTAATCAAATCCGAACCTTCATCTCATATCATGTATACATATTCTACTTTTTTTCCAAATTCCGATGTTTTATTAAAATAGGGCATACAGTATGACCAAGTCTGAAGTTTTGTCTAAGTACTATTATTTTAATTATTTTTAAAATAATTTAATTTGGTTTATTTTTAAAATATTGATGTATACAGTTAATTTTTTAAACTTAAGTATATGCACCCCTTTATGAGTGCAATGTGGGAGGGCGTGATAATTTTTACAAGCCTCTCGGTGTTTTTAAGTTAATTAGTGGGTGTCGTTTTGGTATTAATATGCAGCAAGGCCCTCGCTGTCGCATTAAATTTGCATTTTTATCGAAAATTTCGGGCGATAGGCCCGTTCATTCAACACAAATCTACTTTTAATGCATTTTTCGTAAGTATATATTTTTTTGTAAATGTACCTAGACATTTTTTGGAAAAATATTAATTTTTTTATGCAACAAATTTGTATTTTTTTTCATGCAACATATTTGCATATATTTATTATTTTTTGCAACATGTGCGCTTTTGTACAAGTTATTATAAGTAATTGGTTAGGAAACAAGGGGCGCTCAATCGAACCACTATTTAAGTGCAAAACACGAGGGAAATAGAAAATAAATAAAATGTGTGAAACGAACACATGCCTTGTCGTCGAGACGACCAAACATTCTTTCATGCGGCCCGTTTTATCCCCCGGTATTTATTTTAAAATGCACCCTCCGCGGATTATTCAAAGACTAGGGGAAAGTCGCGTAATTAGTTTTTTTCTTTCCATTCATGTAAGGAGTGGAACCTGACAGACAAGTCATCGAGCATTGCCCTTTGTCATGTGCAGTGCGGCATGTGGGTTCACATATGCGTATAGGATACATATGCGTATAGGATACTTATGTGTATAGGATACATATATATGCAGGAATAACAAGATATGTGTGGATGATGTCTAGAAGTTCATCCATGAAAGCCGCATTTTCTCTGGAAGAAAGAGATGTGTGTTTGACGTCCCTCCTCTGTCCTCAGTGTCAGATGCAACAAGAGGACGACTCCCTAAGAAATATGTTGGGATTAAATAATTGCGCACTGAATATTAACAATTTAAATTTTCATCATGCGCTCGTTTTAACTACCTACAGCGACACAAACTCGCAGTAAAATTATATTTAATCCTCCTACGTGACGAAATGAAAGTTATAATGTAAATAAAGGCAGTCGTTTCGATCGCAATTGCAGGCTCAATGTGTCGACATGTCCGAGGTGTACGAGGAAGACGTGTGGGTATATTAGAACTGTTCTCTACGAGCTATTCTTTTACTTATAACGGGCCCATTGTCGTGTAGCTGCAGGATTGCGTCACCGGAATCCATTCGGAAGTGAAACTTAATGCCACCATTTCCTGGCCGTTCAACCATACAAATCAATTTGTACGGTTGAAATCGATAGGTAATGTCCGAAACTATTTCTGTTTAGTATTATATGTGGTACTAGTTCTGTGTGGTACTAGCTACATACAGGAAAATATTTCTGCGAAACGATTGATTCTCTACAGATTTAAGATTCCTACTACAAAAAGTAGATTGACCTCTTTTTCCATTAAAATTCGCACGTAGCGAAAGAGACTGCGAACGAACCAGTAATGAAGTTCTCGAAGAAGTAAACGTCGAGGTAAATACAGCAATCTGTCGGGAAGCTACTTATTTAGAACATAACGACAAAACAAGTTTCTTAATGGCTCTTAAAGCACATGCTGGCAAGTTTATCTAGTTTTAAGCGAGGGAATTACAATGAAAATCAAGGTGTGTATCTTTCTCACTTACTAAACTCGAACCATGGCAGAGGAGTTAAATTTAAACTTATTCAAATCGGCTCATTATGGACGCGTTTAAAGTCTCTCATCCGTCGTTCGTTATACAGCGCAGGCTAGAATTAAATGGAACTCCGTTAATAGGCGACAAATATCTCATCCTTTATTATTATTCGAATATAATAATAAAAAACAAGGAAGTTATTCATAAATTAATCAAAACATTTTTTTACATTTGAAAGGACTGTAGTTTTTGTTTAATATAAATTGTTATCAAGCGTCTATTCTAATAACGTTTATAATACATTCCATTAAAGTCTTCCAAACCCTCAAAGAAAAAGATAATAAATCTTCTGAATGATTTTGTGAATATTTCTGAACAGTGTTCTAATAATAGCTACAAAAGAATGGAAAAGAGATATTAAAAAAAAATTGAAACCCTGCAAATTATATAATTACAATTCTCTGAAGAAGAAGGATATTCTGCAATACGCGTTAGAACAAAGATATATAATACACAGAAAATAAAATGTTGACTTTAAGAACAAATTCCTGTTATAACAAGTAAACAAAAATTTTGTTATAGCAACTAAAATTTTGATCAGTACATTAACAGATTTTTTTTTCTTTGATATGGTTGGGTAATTCATTTTTGTTCTAAATACAGGTAAAAATTATTAATGGGAAGTAAAAATATTGTTCCCTGAAATATATACCTTTGTTTAAACAGCAAAACAATTCGATTGCGATGACAAATTGTGGATTTGGTTAACAAAACATATTGAATTTGTTACATATGTATCACTGCAAAGTATAAGTATAGAGGCCAGCAGGCGCCAATGGATTCTCGCAGCATGCATGTTGATCCCACACATTATTAAAAGCACCATGTATATCCGAAAATCACATAAAAGTTGGTTAAGCAAGTAATGTAAGTGGTTTATTCTTCACTCGCTCTTAGACGTTCCGTCGTATGTGAACGAAATATGAACGTTGAGGGGAAATGTCCAAAAAGCCCTGTCCTTATTTACGTAAGAAATAATTCTTCTATTCCTTATAACAATTAGCAAAACTCAAATAAAACATTTATAATTAATATATTTCTTTGTTCCTCACTTGATGTAATTGAAGTACCTATTGGTATCCACGACTGAAAATTTACTTCTCTGAACAAACGGCTCTAGTGTTGAAATTAACTACTTTACTAACTTCTTTGTTCGTATAACTCGAAGACATTTGTAGCTATGACAATCATATTTGTTCTACTAACTATTAACCCAGTAACTTTAGATTAAATAATCTCTGAAATTCGGAAAAATTTAAAACAAGCTGAATTTTTGAGAATAGTGTCTTTATTAATAAACTGTAAAAAGTCCCTAGCATTTCGCTGTACGCGTGTTGATATACAGGGTGTTAAAGGCGCGCAAAATAGGGTTTCTGTGAATATCTTTGTTTCTATTGATTTTACGACCATGAGGATTATATACAAAATTGAAGATTTGAAAATTTATTATAAAACGAGCCAACCCACTTTTTGATCCGATCGCTTGTTCCGAGTACAAAATCAAAATTGTAAATGCTCTTTGATAATCCTAGAGAGTGCGGCAAAGACAATAAAACAATTTTGAATGTCAATTGTTCAATCTTCTGCGAAGTTTTCAATCGGTGTACCTAGTTGGCAGCCTAGAAACTTAATTTTGGAAATTAGAATACTACTCAACTTGTTCGTTTCCTATGAGTAACTTGACCAGTAAAGAAGTAAAGAAGGTACTATTACTGTGAATACTTAGCGCTATAACAAAACTTTCCTTTATGCCAAATCGTGCCGTGGCTACCTCATGGCTCCTAACTAATTTCTGTGGAAGTAGATTCAAGACAGCCTACAATCGAAAACCATCTAACGAAGCGCATCAGAGAAGAAATAAACACAGGTCAGCCAGAGATAGGCACTCAGAAAAGTAAAATCAACAGCTTTCGCCCTCGCATACAACAGTGTATTGATATATAACAAACTTCCAATTCTTTTTTGAACACATCTTATAAGTGAGGATCACTACTACAGGGCGGACAGAATTAATCTATACGTACGGTGTTAGGCTCTGCTTCATACGACGACGAAATTTGTCCATTTTACTTTTGTGTCTCTGGTTGAATTTTGTTTAATTCGTCTCAGATGAGGTTCTTCAGTTGATCTAAGTTATCAGGTTTTTGGTGATAGACTTTCTTCTTCAGATACTCCTACAGAAAATAGTGAGGAATCATAAGGTCTGGGGATGTCTATAAAATGAAAAATTTAACGTCCTCCAAACTAATTTTGCAGATTCCTCGTACTAATTCTTGTTGTGTATGCCGTTGCACCATCTTGCCGAAGTCAAAGATCCCCATGAGGTGCAATGTCCCCTCTAATTTGACCCAAGGAAAATTTCTATTATTCTGTTAGAGCGCTGACAATTCTCAGTAAGAGTACCTCCATATTCACTCGTTTACTGTCAAACTGATTCGAAGAAAACTAACGAATGGAGTAGTGTTCTCATTTCTAAGGTTAACTTTACAGGCTGCCAACTATACGAAGTGAAAAATTTCGCGGGATGTTCCGCAATTGACATTCAAAACCTTTTCATTGTTTTTGCTGCACTCTGTATATGGACTATCTATAAGCATTTTACATTTTTCTCTTTGTACCCGGAACTAACGATCGGATCAAACAGTGGATTAAACCTTTTATAGGAAATATTCCCATCTTCAACTTTGTTTATAAACCTCATGGTCGTAAAATCAATAGAAACAAAGATATTCACGAGAAATGTATTTCGCGTGCAACAGAATGCCGGGAACTTTTGACATTTTATTAACAAAGGCTAAATAAAGCTATTCCCAAAAATTCAGCTTGCTTTGAATATTTCCGAAGAGAAAAAGTAAAGTTACTGGATGATATTTATCTAGAACAAATCTATATTTGTACCAGATAATTTAGTTCCAGGAGCTGATTTTTAGTTATATGGATCAACTTTTTATTTTCTATGTACATATATCTATAGATGACGCAGAAAGTAAAGGAGCTAATTCATTTGAAACCAATTTAATTCTAATACGAACTTAATTTCCATTCCACATTATTATTACATTATTACAGTTCAGGGGAGGGCGCAAACAATTGTTTGCAAGGGCCGTATCGGCGATGACATAACAATAGCTCTTCCTTCGCCCGAATTACTTTCTTATTCAAGGAACAATGGTGCTCGAGCCTGGAGAGCCGAGGAAACTCTTAAAAACGCGCCAGTTAATGTGGCGCTGTCGTAAATTCGGGAGGGTTAGATTCAGCAAATTATCCCGCTAAGGGCGAGTTCAAGTCGGCTCTGTAAATTTGTGTGGCGCACCAGCGCCAACCCCCAACCCCACCAGCTCTGGATCGTGTTTTTGACATTTGTATCAAAGTAAGTGGTATTTATTAGTGCTTGGCGTTTCGCAATTTCGTCCTTGCGGATTTCCATTTATAAAAACGCGAGGGGTTGTCAGGGGGGAAAGCGAATGGAAATGCAAGTTAGGACGTAATTATTGGGGTAAAACTCCGAATACCTGAGAGTTATTGTATCGAGGAAATAATTGGGACTGTTTCGTGGAAATGATTGGAATTGTTTCAAGGGTATAAATGGGTTATTTATGTAACTCTGTCCCCATTGCCCCAATAAATGTCACCCCACAAGTAAACATAGTAACACACCGTGGGAACCAATAGATAAGCACTCTCCCCCAGTCGAGGAAAACAGATGAAGTAACAAAACACTTGTGCGCCGAACATCTGGAAATCTAGCAACCCCCGGCGTTCCATCAAATCGGTAATTTTTAAATAATACATTAGCTTTCTTGAGGGGGTTACAGCGAAGGGGGCGCAGGTTGTAATTCAGCGAGGTGTTGATGGCTGGGGAGCGATACAAGTGATATATGTAGCTCGAATATCAGCCCCCGGCTCCCAGCCCCTGTTATATCGTAGTCTCCCCTATTTTCATAGCGCAGCCCTGTCAGGATTTCTAGCATAAAAACCTTGTTATTTATATGTTAAACGTCGCCTTTTGCGCAACTTTTGCCTTGGGGGAGACTCAGATCGGAAGCGTGCGATTTGTTATTTATTATTTAAGGTCCAATTATGTCGGATCTTATCAGAAAATGGAAGAACTGTTCCACCTGCTTGATGTGCTCTCTGGATCATTCTGTCTGGAGCATTCTTGTAGCATTTTGCCAAGCAAACTTGATTCCATAATATCTCTTTGGCAGGAAAGTCTCCAGAGCAGCACGTGTGCGCCACCTGTTTTCAGGGATTAGTGCACTTTGATCTAATGGGGTTGTTAATATTCAAAGGGGATGCGAACGATTGCTTCGGCGAACGAAATTACCTTCCCATTGTCTCGCTGTGCATAAGTACAGCCATCTTTTATTTAGGGGTTCTTTTGTGTTTTGTCGAGTTCATTCACCTCAATGGTAGTGTAACATTTGCAAGGAGATAATTGTACCTACAGTAATCTCTCGGTTTTCGCGGGGGCTCGGTTCCCAAAACTGTGTAGATTTCTAAACGACCAGGAAATTGCTTTTCCAAAAAAACTATGTATCTAAAGGCTTCTGGTGTCATGAATTCTGTGGATCAAGCAGAAATACGCGAATACTGAGGGATTGCCATATCTCATTCGTTCGTAGAGGGATTACTGTACAACAAGTTCACATATAAAATGCAGTACGTTCGTCATTTCAAAAGTCGTGACCCAAAATAAACAGAAACGTCCAGCACCAAAGCCAACTCTCCAGAAGTTCGTAAAAGCCGAGCAAACATTTCTCGGGAAATATTTATGTTGTCATCCTTTTTTGACCGTATCGTATACACCAAACACCGACAACTACTTTCATGTCGCATCCTAATTCACTCCGTGACAAATGGCCTGATAACTCCGCAACAGATATTATGTTAATGCAGAAATAACATCGCAGCAGCCAAATTTATACTTCGCCCGAATGGACACCCTGACCCACTTTCGGGCACCCGCGGGCTTCCCGGATTCTGAGAGGGTTACGCATCGCCTCCGAACTCCGGGGAAGTTTCCCACAAATTTCGGAGACCTCCAACGAGTCTGAGAGACTTCGCGATTCAGAATGACTTTCCCGATTCAGAATGACTTTCCCGATTCGGAAAGACTTTCCGAATTCAGAAAGACTTCGTTGATTTTGAGTCTATTGGCCGATTCCGGGAAACTTCAACGAATCCGGGAGAGTCCGGGTGCCGATCTGGGTCAGCCACAGCGTTCCGCGATCTCGTCGAACGCACGCCGCTAATAGATTGATGATGTAGATTAGATAATGAATTCGTAATTGGTCCCTCGTGTCACGATACACAAAACAATTTATTAAACCCTTCTTCGTTCGCAATGTGCGTTGGGAACTAATTATGCTTGCTTGTTGGTTTTTCCGAATTGAATGTGTCCGACGCAGTTTGTAAGCGAATTAAAGAGCGTTTTTTACCAGCGGATTTCTCCGGCACTATTTAACGTAGGAACGTGCGGTTTTCGCCAAAAATTTTCAGTTATCGTTCGGTGTGTGTGTACAGAGCCCTTTTAGCCGAATTTTTTAGATTTTTTTTTCTCTTAACATTTTTGTATAATATCCTACCTTAGAGGCTATTTTTTTCAATTGCTTGTGTTCCCCATAACTCTACTTTATATTTCTATGAGAAATAAATAACTAGCTGTCTCAACTGCAAAACATTTGTAATTATGTCAGAATGTGTAGTACAGACCTTCTGAAAGTAGCCCTATCGACATTCGTGGAGGTCCCCAAAACTAACCCCGCTTTGGTTCCCAAATGTATTGATTTCGCGCCAAAATATCCCCTATAAGGAGTATATCGCATTATAAATATGTCCTACGACTGAATAATGAAATATTACCCCGGTAAATCTACTAACAATGCTATGCTCACTGCAACATAATTAATATTGTAACCCCCCTATTTACAATGCCAAACAATGTTCATTTCGTGCTTCGATCGCGCATTAATTTAAACTGGGTTAATTACGAATCCTGAAGGAAGGTGGGCCAAAGCGAGGTAGAAATTTGTGAATGGAGATAAATGGGTTTTCCGGCCGGGCCGACCTTATCGATTCCCACTAGAAAGGAGCAATATTAATAAATAACGCGGCCATTTCGTAGTAGCATGCGGGACTCCACACGTTTATTTATGTCCCTCCTGTCGCATCTGATTAACACTGGCAGAGCACATTGTTAAGCGATCAGTTGACCTTTCAATTGACATATTAAATGCGGCTCCAATTTATTTCCTTCATCTGCATCGGAGCCGTATTAACGGCTATTAGCTTAATCTAACGCATTATCTAGTGTGCGAAGGCTCGTGCCGGTTATTAGCTAATATCTTTTGACCTAAATTCTCCACGTACTCACCGGGGTTATGTTAACATAAACTGCTAATGTTTCAGATAGCGCTTAATTTATGGGCCGATACCCTTATTTATTTTAATTTCCCGCTCGTTCGGTGAGGATTATCGGCGAAAATGATTTTTCCAAGAGCCGTGCTATATAAAATTTATCTCTACTTAGTAGTGCTTCTGTTATTAAATTAATGCAATGCGTGTTTCACATTGACCGATCAGGAAGTCTTAATTTAACTTGTTCGCCACCCGCAAGACCAGCGCAAATATTTGCTTTGGAAAACGTTTCGTAATTACCGAAGGACATCTTCAATGCCGTTAACCGTTGTGCATCTATTTTGCATGCCGTAAAAGGGGGTAACATTCGTGCTCGGACGGAGATCACGTCAGCTGGGCATAAATATTAATAAGCCATCCCGTCACAAATCACCGGACCAACAAAGGAATTGAGGTTAAGTTTTTATGCATCGGTATCACGGGCGGCCTGGCCCGAGGGGCGGCTTAATCGGGCATTAGTACGACAACAACTACTAACTGGGGGCGTGATTAGAATCAAGAGGGCCTTGTTACGGAGGCGCCCTCTGCCGGACACTGCGCGAGAGATCCGATTAAGTAGGCCTTGGATGAAGGGGATGGAACTATTTTAGGTGATATTCGACTTTGGCGTATAGAGTAGATAGGAAAGGTTATCTGTTCGCTTCCAACCCTGCTGTTTATTACTTACAATTCTAAATCCGATATTCACTTTACTGCTATATTCCATACTAATTTTTCATTTCTTTTTTTTCAGGTAAGTCATCATGGATAAAAATTGTCGGAAATAGAAAACAAAAACAGTTTGGGTAAGAGCAATAATACTTGTGATACTGAGATCTTTACTTATGTGTTTTATTATGTGATTTACTTATGAATTTACTTATGTGTAAATGTCCTCCTTAGAAACAATTTCCGCAAGAAATGTTTTCATAAGACAAAACCCTTTTCCATTAGCCGGAACGGCCTCACAAAGATATTGCCTGCTGGAGGATACGGACCAAGAGATCGAAATCCCCGTGCTAGCAATGAGAAAGCTCGTGCACATACGCTATTTGAATTGGCGCAATTTTATTTTCAATTTGGCCCGGCTCAATATTTGCAATCTTCTTCAATCACGCGCTGTCAAAAGTAGGAGCACCAACAAAGATTCTGCAGAGCTGTACAGTCGAGGTTAACGCCCGCGTCCTTGTTTGTTTAAAATGAGATCTCCGGAGATGAAATTCATTAGTGATTGATCCGCTGCGTACTTACTATGCATTTCCTCCTTGAATGGCCGTTGAATGTAAACAAACGCTTTCGGGGCAAATCCATTGAGAAGTCATTACTACACTGATGAGAGAAGTAAACATATAATTACGTATGCAATTGGGTAGTTTAGAGGTCTTTCTTATTTATTTTTCAAATAGTAAAGTGTAAGGAAAAGCGATTATAAGGTGGAGATTCACAGTGAAATGTTTGTAAATAAATATGTGTTGACATTTTTTATTTGACATTCAATAAAAATACAACTACTTTTACATAACCATTTCCTTTTTGATTATTTACAGTTATATTTGCAATAAGTACTAATTATATATTATTTTTTATATTATGTTTCGTTTTGGGTATTTAGGTACGTCTAGTCATGAAATAAGTTTAATCTTCCCAACGTTTCGTTTTATTCCAAAACTTTTTCAGGGAGTAAATTTACAAGTGAAATTGAAATTTTTTATTTTTTGATGGATTGATATTTGATATTTCTTCTTATATTTAGGTAATGATAATAAAAGTTACTTAGCATTTTTAATAATTGTAGGTATAATCTGTTAATATTATTATTATTATATTTTTTAAAATCAATTGAAACTTTCTCATATTTGATATTTAAAGATTCTAAAATTCTTTTTTATACCAATTACCTAGCTTTTTTTCTAAAATTTCAACATTTTCAAAATCAGCAATATTTGTTTTTTTTGCAATGGATTGGGAGAGCTGTACAATTTTCTGATATATCTTTACTCTATGAATTTTTATGTTGAGAAATCCTATTCTGTATAAAGATATATCAAAAAATTGCACAGCTCTCACAAAATATTGCCAGAAAAGCACATATTTTTGGTTATGAAAAGGTTGAAATTTTAGAAAAAGAAAGTAATTATTATAGAAAAATTTTAGAATCTTTAAATATCCAATATGAAAATTTTTCAATTAATTTAAAAAAGATAATATTATCAGAATCTATAATTATTAAAAAAGTTAAATAACTTTTTAATACTAATAAAACATACTTATGTTTTTAAACTGAACTTTATTTTTTGTTATATGTCAAAATTATTTAAATATAAGAAGAAATATCAAATATAAATCAATCAAAAATAAAAAAAATTTCATCACTTACAAGTTTACCCCTGAAGGAGTTTTTAAACTTTAAACGAAACGTTGGGAATATTAAATTTATTTCATTAATTGACTTAAACAAACAAAAAGAAAAACAAAATAGAAATGCAAGAGGCGAAGAAAAGAAATAAAATCTTGATATAAATTACACATTTTTTGGGCTGTAAGCGTTTTTCTCAAAAGGAAACGGCTATGAAATATAAGTAAGTTAACTATATATAAATATAATTAACTTAAGCACACCTTAGATACTTTTCTCTCAGTACACGGATTAATTAAAAAGTCTAATCCCAGTACAAGTAAACAAATAAACATTTTAGTCATAGATTACCATATTATAAGCCTCCGAAAGCTGAATTCTGCAATTTCTCCCCGCGAAACAATTTAACAGGCTCGGGGCAAAAGCAATCTTCTAT
Source organism: Quadriops clusia (assembly GCA_033557875.1). Classification (NCBI taxonomy): domain Eukaryota; kingdom Metazoa; phylum Arthropoda; class Insecta; order Coleoptera; family Hydrophilidae; genus Quadriops; species Quadriops clusia. Next base: position 2,149 of record JAWQRP010003029.1, on the reverse strand, counting down.
CTTGTATTAAGTGCAGGTTCTGTGTACTCACTATGATCGAGTTTAGATTACTGCGACCCTTTTGTTCGCCCCCGAAATCCGTGCTAATTGCAATCAAAACCCGGCGCAGGAATGAAATCCTTGTTAAGGATCCTCGATTCCGGAAAAATCCGCAGTTGGGTGTTGTGCAATTTGCATTTCTAATTGAATTAGCTCTAATTGCACGACCAACTCGAAAGTGGCTTTTTTTCCTTATTCCCCGCCAGCGCCACCATATGGCGCCACTGCGGTAGCAGGCTCGCCCTTGGAGATTATCGCGGCTTTTATAAGCTAATATGGTCGGGTTTATTTCATTTATGCAACTTATATTAAAAGTTAAATTCTGCCCTAAATGGTCGGGGGAATTAGCAGGCCGCGACGCTAGCTTTCGACCTGATGCGCCACTGGCGAAGCTTTAAATCTGGATAATTAAGTTTTCGAGCGCCACAAAGAGAATCTTCAGCTTTGTTTTGGTTCGTATTTTATGAACAGTTCTGGAACTGCGCAGAACTAAATGCGCAATGAATATAATATCAGAACTGTTCTAAAACACTTTTTCTTCAAAATGCAATACAGGTGTTGCTATATTCATTGTAGAGGAAAGTAAGAAGAAGAAACTTGAATGTACAATAATAATAATAATATTAATGATTGTAATAGTAATAATAATAAAGTATAATTACAGTTTAAATTAACTCCAAGATTGTATTCAATGTTAAGAAGGAAACGAAACTGTTTGAATTTGCTTAGAACAAAGATACCCTCGTTTTGATGCGTATGAATATCTTTATTATTTTTTAAAAAGAAAACGTTAACATGCCCAATTATTATTAAAAGTTTAATAGTTACCTGAATGTTAGCAGCAATAATCGCTCCGGCGGAACTCTCTCTGCGGGACTCTAGCGGGATACTTTTAATTAAATTTTAATCTTCGGCAATATCAGAGTGCAACGGGCGCATTAGTTATTTAACGAGGCTGGTTTCGTAATTGTTCTTTGGCGTGTGCTGTGGTGGTAAGTTCCGAGAATGTACCTCCTTTTTTTGTTACAATTTGTTTGGGGAAACGTTTGCTGAACAATTTAACATTTAAAGAAAACATTCGTCCTTGCTATTGCATCGATATCCGTGTTATTCCGTTGTTATCCTTTAAAATCCATTGAACGGAAAACTGATGCAAGATAAGTAAAAATAAAAAGCTGGCTTGATTAATGCCTACGTACTGACACAACTCGTATGTTTTTTTTATTTGCGTTGAAATTTACGGGACCGGAACTATCTGCATATTCATGCCTGGGAAGTATGAAAATTGGTTTCCAATATAAATTGCATTTTAATTAGCGCCCGTATAACGTTGCTGCGTTGTGCTGCACCGCCAGCTACGTTATGGATCCTGGCGAGGAAATTCCCATGAAACCGTTCCTTGAGCTTGCGATGTTAACTATAAGTAGGTTACGAACCATTCCATCATCTTGAAGAGCCTATAAATTTAGCTACGTGAAGGCTACAGAAACAGTTATTAATAACTAGCCGTATACTTTTTTCTTGTAACATAAAACTCGAGTGAGAGAAGGCGATCGATCCCATGGAATCTCGCAACTTTAAACGATTGTTTGAATTACTGTCTTCCGTTCTAGCGTATAATCAGGTGCAAGAACGAGCTTTTTGTGCTTGTTATGCAATGCGCAATAAAAACTAATGGTAATGGTAAGCCGAAAAAGATGTGTACGTGAGTAATAGGTGCAAACATGTAAACGGTGTTAAAAGTCATAAACTACAGTTAACAATCACAAACGAGCGAAGCCATTGCACGCGCTGGAAATTAGCAAACTCAATGAAATCTATAGAGCGTCATTGGGCCTCATTGGGGCCCAACAAAGGCCGATTCGAAAATTAGCAGCCGGACAAAACTATTAAATCAAAGCCGCTACCATACTATAAACGTTAATCAATCAAGCCAATTAAACGTCAGCTGTGCGCATTTCAGCAATCGTTAGAAATCTATTATTTCACACGGTTGATTGCTGCTTGGACTCTTTCTTTTTTTCAAAATGCTGGGAAAATGTATCTATTATGTTATTTAATTATTTAGAATTTGATTGTTGGGGCTTCGTGTAAACGCATTACTTTACTT
>JAWQRP010003028.1:0-14184 GCA_033557875.1 Quadriops clusia | reverse complement strand
CGCGAGGTACACCTGCAGGCACAAGAATAAAGTCCAATAAAGTTGCAGAGGGACCAGCCACCCGAGTGGGCTGAGAAATGATTTGTCTGAGGCCAAACTCCTCAATGGCAGGAATAAATTTAATATCATAAAAACTATTACTACAAAGGGCATTAATTTTGAAGTCACCGAGACAAATAAAGTTTTCAGCAGAAGCAGAAATTCAGATAGATTACCATGAGGTATGTAGATAATGCCAACAACAAGAGATAAATTATTTGATGTGATCCTTAGCCACAGTTGTTCAATATGAGCATTTACTTGCCCAAAAATAATCTCGCAAGAAAACCCGCTCCCAACATATAGACCAACTCCACCGCCATAATCACATTCATAACTTCGAGGATGAAAGGTGTACTCTTCTGGACTATGAAAAATGAATTTTATAATCTCTTTATGTTTCATATGTGTTCAATAACCATTTACACACTGCATACTGTCGACCGACTGTTTTCATAACCATCAAGGCAAAGTACTGATAGAATGTACCAATTTATATTTTCAATGAAATGGTAAGTCATTGTCAGTTTTTTAGAAACTGGTGGTATAAAAGAATATACTTTTATCTAATACAATTAACATTTATATACAAATTGAGAACTCAATAACGACTAGATAACAATAATACTAAATAACAGTCTAGATTTTACTTAGTTTATTATTTGTAAACCTAACCTAACCAAAATTATTTTGTCCCAAATTTATCTAAGACGTAATCATGATAAACTTTAACGCCCAAAAACGTTTCTCGGACCACGGAGTTAATCCTGGACGGCGGAAGGTCGAAGCCCCAGCTTCCGCCTCCTGGTAATTCGATGGTGTAACTCAATTCAATTCCAGCAACTCCTTTAGCCCAGTCATCGCTGCCACCAGCAGCAGCATAAAGAACGTTGGTAGAACTACCTACTTCGTATCTGGTTCCATCTAGAGAAGCAATTGCATCATTGACATCTTCTCCGAGAGCTTGGAGTTCAGGTGCATCTTCAGGAAGAGCGGAAGTGTAACCCCATGGGTAAAGAAGGTATTGGCCGTAACTATGGAAGGTGAGGTATAGTTTCGCATTAGCTTTGTTAGCGTTGATGTAGTCTCTAAGGCCAGCCATTTCTGGTTCAGAGAAGGCATTTGGTCCAGCGTAGGTTTCATCACATTCCCAGTCACTAGCCCCAGTTTCCATCCAGTGGAAATCGAAGTTGCGGTTACCATCCACTCCTACGCAAAGGCTGCCTGGACTTCTGGTTTTCCTCCAAAGACGAGTCTATTTAATAATAAGGTAATGTCTAATTTAACCATTTAAAAATACCATTTTGGAAGCGTTATAATAAATATATGTCATCAACATATGTTTTAATAAACTTACGGTAGTATGACAATATTCGTAACCATCGGGGTTAAGAATTGGGATAATGTGCCAGTCAATGTCTTCGATTAGTTCCCTATTTTCAGGATTTTCAACCAATTCTTGAATGATGTAGAGAGCCATTGCTGGAGCAATCCATTCACGGGCGTGTATGCCAGCGTCGACAATGATGGCAGGTTTTCCAGATCCCCCAGTTGAGATTTTCAAGACATTAACTTCATTTCCAAGTGTGCTATTAGCGATATTTGAGATTGAAGCGATATTCGGGTATGTATGAACAAGTTCGTTGAGATAATTTTGAATCTAGAAAGAAAGTTTGACTATTGAAATGTGCAAAGTAAACAATTTTAGAATACTTACGACTCCATAACGGTGATATTCGGTAAAGCTAATTTTTCCCCTGCTAAGTTTACGAGCTCGTAATTGACGTATGCGTTCTGCACGGAAGACACTATAAGAGTTTATATAAAAAATAAAAGTTCTTTTGTCTATGCGTTATGATAATGATGGACTTACGTCTCTACATTGTTAATAATAGTCTTATATTCAATTCCGTGTTTGGTCAAGAACGAAGTGAATGTATGTTGAGCGTGTGGATTAACCATGACGTCAACTGGTTTGTTTGGGTTGCGCATGGTGCTCCAAAAGTCATACATATTTTCATTTTTCTGAAAGATGGACAGGCATTTTATTTCTTCCTCATTCTTTGGAATGACTTGATATACTTTGAATCTGGAACAGCAATAGCGTTTCATAATATTCAATTCAATGCAGTTAATGAAGCTCACCCTTCATAGCTGGTATACTGCGAAGAAACGGCGACAGTGAATAATAGAACTAGCACTACTGAAACACGCATTTTGCCAACACAATGTAACGTACATTCGGTATGTTATAACTTCAGTTATTCAAAATCTTTGGAACTTAAAAAATACATATTATCGCCAAATACACATAAAACTTGCCTGGCAAAGTGGATAAGATTACTTTAAAGATAAATTTTTAAAATTTTCTCTTGGTTATCATGTTTATTTACTTTCACTAATTACTATTTGTTTTCTATCTTCAACATATCATAGGCGTAATTTAAAGGATACAGTATGCTCTTTCCTTACGTTACTGTTACGTGAGCATATTCGTAACCATCAGGGTAAAGTACTGATACAAGCTACAAAGTACCAATTTATATTTTCAATGAAGTGGCAATTGAGTATTGAATTTTCTAGAAGTGAATTCACAATAAGAATAGATTGCTAGCGGTAAAGCCATCGTTCGCAAGTATGGATTGCAGTGTCAATAAAATTATCAGGTTCATTTCCATCAAAATTATAACAAGAGAAACTATCCGAAATTATATCGCGTCTTTTTATTTCCCAATACTATGTGTGTGAGCAATTTTAGAAAAATTACTAGAGCGTTGTTGGAGACATTTTCGAATCTTTGAAGTTGTAAATGTAGTTAGTTATAAATTGTGACCTCAACGACGGCTGCATAATAACAATACAAAATAAGAGTGTAATCAATATTTAGTTTATTACTTGTAACGTTAACTTATGTACAAAATTATTTTGTTCCAAATTTGTTCAAGACGTAATCGTGGTAAACTTTAACGCCCAGCCAAGTTTCTTGGACCACTGGGTTGATCCTGGATGGTGGAAGGTCGAAGCCCCAAGTACCACCTCCTGGTAATTCAATGGTGTAGCTCAATTGAACTCCACCAACTCCTTTAGCCCAGTCATCGCTGCCACCAGCAGCAGCATAAAGAACGTTGGTAGAGCTTCCTATTTCGTATCTCGTTCCAGCTAGAGAAGCAATTGCATCATCGACATCTTCACCGAGAGCTTGTAGTTCAGGTGCATCTGAAGGAAGGGCGGAAGTGTAACCCCATGGGTAAAGAAGGTATTGCCCGTAACTGTGGAAGGTGAGGTAAAGTTTCGCGTCAGCTTTGTTAGCATTGATGTAGTCTCTAAGACCAGCCATTTCTGGTTCGGAGAAGGCATTTGGTCCAGCATAGGTTTCATCGCATTCATAATCACTAGCCCCAGTTTCCATCCAGTGGAAATCGAAGTTGCGGTTGCCGTCCACGCCGACGCAAATGCTGCCTGGTTTTCTGGTTTTCCTCCAAAGACGAGTCTATTTAATAATCATAAGGTAAGGTTTAAAAATACAACTTTGGAAAGTATATAATAAACTTACGTTAGTATGAGAATACTCATAACCATCGGGGTTAAGAACTGGGATAATGTGCCAGTCAACGTTTTCGATCAAAGCACTATTTTCAGGATTTTCAACTAATTCTTGAATGATGTAGAGAGCCATTGCTGGGGCAATCCATTCACGGGCGTGTATACCAGCATCGACGATAATTGCGGGTTTTCCAGATCCGCCAGTTGAGATTTTCAAGACATTGACTTCATTTCCGAGTGTACTGGTGGCGATACTTGAGACGGAAACAATATCGGGGTATGTAGTGGCAAGCTCATTAAGGTAATCTTGAATCTAGGAAGAAATGTTGGTTTGGCAAAATGTGCAATGCAAATATTTTTAAAAGTAATACTTACGACTCCATAACGGTGATATTCGGTGAAACTGATTTTACCGCTGCCAATTCTGGGAGCTTTCAATTGACGTGCGCGCTCTGCACGGAAGACACTAAGAATATGCAAAAATAAGGTATTTTAACAGATTACTGATAATTGTGGGTCACAATTTTAATGAACTTACGTCTCTACATTTTTTATTATAGGGGTGTATTTAATTCCGTGTTTATTTAAGAAGGATGTGAATCTTCGTTGAGCGCGTGGATCAACCATGATGTCAACTGGATGGTTCGGGCTGCGCATGGTGGTCCAAAAGTCGTACAAATTTTCATTTTTCTGGAAGATGGCGACGAGTTTCATTTCCTCCTCATTCTTTGGAATGACTTGGTAAACTTTGAATCTGGAACACCAACATCGTTTTAAAACATGAATTTCAAAGAAGTTAATGAAGCTCACCCTTCATAGCTGGAATACTGCGCCGAAACGGCGACAGCGAAGAGAGCCAACACCACTGATACACGCATTTTGCCAACAAAACGCACCGTGCATTCCGCCTTTTATATCTCCAGTTATGCAAAATCATCAGAGACTCAAAAATACATATTATCGTCAAATACAAATAAGAGACATCTGGCAAATTGGATAAGCTTTTTTTGAAGATAAATATTTCATTTTTCTTTTGGTTATCATTACTTTTTCTTTTCACTAGTTACTCGTATTAAACCGTATCTTGATTAGAGTGGAGTTTTTTATTCTATAGCTAGACGACATGGAACGGGAAATTGCAGACTGCAATTTTTAATTGGATATCTAAATTTATATTATATGTGTTACATTATAAACTCGTCTAAAAATAAATTTACTTGTAACGTAAAGTAGATCGATAAGAAATATTCTTTAACGAAAATAGCCATAAATTTATCAAAAGTTAAAGACTTGTGTCCGCTGGTCCCGTGAACTTGACGGGAACAGTCCATAACAGCTACAGCAACAACGTTCGAACATAAAACTCCCTCCCAAAGTGGATGATGTTGAACCCGTCGCGATGGGGGAGGCGTATCTTACAGATGGGCATAGCTCGATGTTTTTAAAATATGGCTTGTCCAATAATCATAAATTTTGTATGACCTTTCTGTCATACACGTAAGCCATCCGAGTCCTCTAGATCTAAATAAAGCTCGGGGGTGACATTTTCCACTTAAATGTTAAAACTGGCTGCAGTGGATGTAGGCTTGGCCGCTAGGGTACGAGCTGCTACGTGATCCGGAACTTGCATGAACACTTGATCTTATTTAGTCTGTATTTTTGATTCATTAACCGTGATTTATTGCGTTTGACACACTGTTAAGAAATTTTACGATGAAACTTTAAATTCTCCGACATCTACGAGGAGAAGGGAGTTTTATTAAATACCTTTGTTCCTGAATTGTAAATATGTATTTCTGAAAGAGGTGTATAACTAAGCACTACAAAATGGGAAACATAGATAACTGGGATGAAAGCATTGCTTCCATTGTATTTAGTAAACACAACAACTTTGAATTTAATGAAGTTCTTATCTAACCAAGGTATAGTGCACCTCAAGACTAATAATTTCGGAATCTGCATTGAACGCAGCTTAGAATATCGAGGCCAGCTCAAAGCTAAGACGGCTTCCTTATTATTAGGGGTATTTCTCCTGTAGGAGTAGCTAGAGAAAGCGCCCCGCGTTCAAAGCTCTTCCAGCCACTACATACTACTAAATTAATGAGTGCCAGTCAGTGAAGCTGACTCTCTCCTCATGTCTTAGTTCGTTGTTGGTGCCTTCCTTTGTTCGGAGGGTCTTCTTTGCCATCGGATCCATATTCAATTAGATCCTTTGTTGCAATATCGAGTTATGGGGCTGCTAGACTTCGATATAGTGGATGAAGTCTTCGGGCACTCTCCGCTTCTGGTATTCCATCCAACGCATTACAGCAATGGAAATGTTTCAGCTTCAACAAGCATGTCTATCTTAACAACTACTCAAATAAAATTTGCAACAAAATGACTGTGCACTCACGGGTTTTGAATTTAAATAGAATGTGTTTACATAGCATCATCGCATGATTCTTAAATTTATGACTTCTAGGTGCCTACTTAAAGGTTCTATTCAATTTTATCAGTAATCAATATTGACTAACATATAACTCTCTTAAGCTGTTTATGTAATTTAAGTAAGTTGTAACTATTTATATCCTGACTTGCACAGATAACCGTCTTAAGTAGCTCTCAATGCGATTATAAATTTAGGAACGATAACCTGCGTAAATCTTGAACTAGTTTCAATATAAAAAACATTATTGCAGATATGTTCCTCAATAGGATATTCAAGTTAAAATGATTGTTTGGGAATAGAATAAAACATATTTCAGCTACATTTTTGAACATTTTATGAGATATAGAACGGAAACCTTCCAATATATTTTATGCGATATATTTTTTACACATATTCTATAGGCATACACCTAAAACCACCTTCTCTGTACGGGGTGTATCTAAATATTGTCGGAAACGACCCTATAAAAATTGACGACGTCCCATCGCATTCCCTGTAAGGAATATACGTGCTATTACGGAGATACCGCAGTCAGGTGAAAAGGGGTGTTTCACCCTCGCCCTCTGCGACGGAGAGGACTCGTAACTGCGAAATGATAACTTCAAAATAAAACGTTATGCACTTTATGGATGCCATAAAAAATTTAGCCTGACCTGCTGGATACTTAATTCTTCACCATCCTGGGACCAGAACTTTGCAAATTGATGTTTATATATTCTTACGTTTTATTAGCAAGTGCACCACATTTTTGCCAAGATCATCAATTATAGTTTGCACTATAAAATGGAGTTTACTGCCGCTACAGACGAATAATAGTAAAATACCAGTGAAATTTAAAGTTTCTAGAGCCTTTATTATTATTTTATGGTAATATACTCTACATTTTGTTTGGGTATTACCTACGTTACTTTAATATGAGTGCAAAGAAATGTCTAAATTATTTCATATCTATATGTAGAGACTTTCATTTTATGCCTTCTTTATTTCTTTTCATACTTTCCTGATGCCTGAATAATAATTTAGATAAAAAATAATCTATAATGTTGTTATTTGTAATTAGAGCACGTTTAAATTGGATACGATTCAACATAATTTTTATGCAGGACGTAATAGATTTGTAATTAAGATTTTTTCGCCAGATTTAACGTTGAATGTGAGAAATGATATTGTAGTGCGAAATTCCGAGATGAAGAACAACTGTACATGAAAATTGCACCGTTCATGCATTGCTAATTACAAGAAGGTTTTGTTTAGGAGTGAGATTGACCAGGTGTGTCTAACTAACGTTAGGTTAATTTAAAAGTTAAAACAGCTCAAACTCAAGGCAAGCAGGAGGCTGGCTCTCTCGGCGAAATTCTAGGGTAGGAAGCAACTGCTGGGGCTGATGGGCAAGAGAAGGTGCAGTTTACCTTAGCTTTAATTATACATATTTCAAGTAGTCCTGGTCGCATTACAGTTCTGAATACAACCCAATTACCAGTGGACGGACTAGTAGCTAAACCCTCCTCTCCATCGCGTCCATCTCATTTTGTCCGATTCATGACTTGCTTACTAAATGTTCCCAGGAATTCTACCGCGCACGCATCAGGTGAATAGATACCACACTGAACCGGAGTTTCGTAGTTTAATGCAATTAAGATATGTATGTATACACTCAACGAACTCTGTGGTATTCATGAAAGTAAAAACGGTGAGGTTCTAACACTTTATTCAACACGTAAGGATTAAATATTGTTTTTAACTTCATTTGGAATAAAATGGCGACTAAAACAGAGGAAGAAAAATAGTATTAAATAGAGAATAGAACAGGCAATAATAATCATAACCCTTTCCTACAACAAAATTGAAGAATAAACATGTTTGCATACAAGTAAATTAGAGAAGTTGTTTTAGTAAAATTGGAGCGCGTAAAAATGGCACACACACAGAACTCTTAGGTAAAATAATTATATAGGCTTGAAACCTTTCAGCTTGCGACCCCTCTCCTCTGGGAATTTGAAATATTTTCACCAGAATATAAGGTCGTACTTAAAATTATATTATGTTGCAATTATTTATTCCCGGGGCGAAACTAAATTTAGCAAAATTCAAATCGAGGAGCTTCGGGCTTCAACCGCGGGCGGTATTTGTGATCAAATGGCGATTTAGTGTTCTGATGTCGATAAACAGAATGAAAACCCTTCTATCTCTCTCTATGACACATCAGACACACACACATACACACCCACTCAAACACATACACACAAACACACGCGCGTTAATGCCCAAGTACGCTTAAATTTGCGCCGCACAAACACAATCACGAAGGCCAAAGAACTGAGAACTGAGAGTGGACAGATGACCACAACACAATATTTCGCTTTGAACTAGACATTCCGAATTCGCTCAACTGCTGGAGCTGTCATCAAACTCGGCCCGAAGTTCAGATTAGGGCCTTCAGTAATGTTGATGGAATTTCCATCTAATATTTTCAATTTGGTCGCAGAATATGCACGCGTTTGGTTTTAAGAAATGCCGTACGGTAGCAGAAGATTTTAATTGGAGTAATTAATCGTTCTTTTAGGGAAGGAAGATCTAAAGCACCCAAAACAATAAAATATCAATTAGTGTAATTATTATCCGATAATTATTTGCTCACCCCGAGCGAAAGACAACTGTTGCATAATTATAGGAGGATAAGATGGCTTCGAGTGGATGGGGGACGGTGGTAATACAACGCAAATGCCTTTGAGATACTCACAGCGGAGTATTAGAAAGATGTATAACTCGAGGGTATCTTTCGCTTTGTTCTTTCGTTTCATTTATGGATCAACGATACAAAGAGTCCCTACAAGTTTTGTCTCAAGTTTCTAATTATTGACTTCTCTTTATAAGTACGATTATTATTGCGAGAAGGATAAGGATTCTAGCTAACGGGGACGCACGTAAGCTTTATTTGAGTATGTATTTACATAATTTACTAATTGGCCGAAGGAAAGAAATGAAATGCTTATTTTTCCCTCTACGGGAGGGCAAAAAGTCAAAAGAATGATAAACGCCTGCGACTTCATTTTTATTAGCTTCGTTTGCAAATATTTTTGAATAAAGGGAATCCTTTCAGACAAAAGGATCTTTCTTATACGCTTGACTAGTCATCTAAAGATGTTTGAGAGTGTAAGGAGTAAATGAAATACGTATTACGTTTAAGATATGGTATTTATTTATGTTGTGCCGTTTTGTTTAACATTCTTGTAGTTGTAAATTTTTAAAATAAAATTTGTACAGTAATAGTGTGTTATAATAGAAAAGTTGACATTTACTTCATGAGAATGGAGTGATTTTATATCTATAACAACTGTCGATAAAGAATTTGTTATTGTTCCTGATAAACATCTATTCATCTATCATCATCTGATACATTTCCAAACTTTAATGACACAAACTGATTTCGATAAATTTCGAGAATATTTCACAATGTATTTACGTTAATTTTGTGAATTGCACATTTGTACCCATAGTAAGAGTCTATGTCGCAAGTGAGTTAGAATCGCTTGGAAGCGGACTTCGGCAGAGAATCTTTTGTCTGTACGGTGCTGCATGAATAAATTATCGGCACCTCTTTTATGAATCGAAAAATGAAAATGGCGCATCAACTTCAATATTAACCAGCTGGAAGGCCGTGCGATGGTAAAAGAGACGGCGGCCGTAAACCTCTTTACGGCATCTTAACGAGAACAGACTATGAACTTTACGAGTGCATTAAAGTGAGATAAAGGAGTGGCTTGCATGGGAGTTTCGCGAAAAACATAAATGGACGCCGACATTATAATTGAATTTCTGCAGGTCGCCCCGAGGATACGGAGGTTCCGTGGTATATCGAGAAGGGTACAGCGAACGAAGTCTGGTTATTTCCTATTGCAAACAGGGGAGCCTATTTTTAATATTGCAAGGAAGTGCGTAAAGATCGCCTTTCATTTGCGTTGCTCAATTACGGCTTCTAATAAAGCTTTCCGTTCGGCTCAATCCTTAATAAGATAGACGAGTAGAAAAATTCTTGTAAAATTTAAACGCCGACGGTTTTTTGGGGAAGTAATCGTTAAGAAAAGTAGAATTCCTGTATATAAATTAATTTTAATCAATTGCCATTAACAAAGGATTCACCTCATTTTATGAAGCTTTCCGGTACTGGGTGTATAATAAGAAAACCGATGAGAAATGAAATGAAGATTTATCGCAGCGATTTCGCTTGTAACGAGATAATTATTCTCTTTGTAGCGCACCGGACACAATGAATCCTCTGCTGAATAATGCAATCAGCATTATTATCTGCGTCGACCCGGGACGAGATTTCCAGAAGGAAGAAGTTTGTAGAGGCATTTTAAGCATTTATGACGGGGCTGCTCCGGGAAGGTATCGAAGGTTGTTAATCACAATTTAAGTCTAATCTCGTTTCGCCGGCGATAAATGAGCTTAGGAGGTTTAGAGAAAGGTTCGCGAAGCGTACATTTTATTAGAGATGTGTACGAAGGCTTTTAAGCTTTGGCAACGGCGTTTAACTTTAAAGTCGTACGTGTAAATGAATATGTGCCTTAACGGCTTATTAAATTCATTATATTTAGTAATTTAATAAAGAACACATTTAATTACCCTTGGTAGACGCCTCAGCATCGGATATTATTTCATTATTTATTTTTAAGAGTATACATCGCAGAAGGAGTCGCTAAAAAATTGAATTTGTGTTATTAGGGAAACAAAGAGGAGATAATTTCCCTATATCATCTTGATGTCAAAGTTCGGTTTGTCTAGTGGTTGCTCCGGTGTTCAAGATGAGTTTGTATTAAGCCTTTGCCAAGGTGCACTTTCAAATTTAGATTAATTACATGGTAAATCTCATTTGTGCAACATCCTAGTGTGTATAATACCGGCCCAACTCTACTTGTGGTGGCAGCGCTGGAGCATCCAATTAGGCCAACAAAGTTCGGAACATTTTCGGCAGTTATTTTCCTCACAGATCTGGGCTTCGTGCGTCAGGTGGAGTCCTCGAGATTTGCTCCTATGAAGTTTGCAAAGATGAACCTCATTACTACGCCCTTCATGATATTTCGTTTCAGCGAATGCGTAATTGGAAAAGAGCCTTCCTGTGAAAGTTGCCAATAAGAATTTAAATAACTTTTAATGCCATAGGGGAATTCTTGAAATATGTATGGTGAGCAGAAGTAATATGTTTTCAAGAAAAATTGCTACAAGTTATCGGCTAATAGAAACGTGTATCTACCTATTTGTTTTTTCTTATTTTTCGTTACAACGCAGCTAGTATGAAAATGTTAAACAATGTTCAAATCATAAAAGAACTGAACTATAGTATAATCTCGGTAGTCCGAACTAATAGCTGCAAGGGGGTGTTCGGATTACTGAAATGTTCGGATTACAGAAAGTATTAGGAAAAAGGCTGTAAAAAATATTAAACAGTATGTATTATTGCACATAACCATGTATGTATGTACCTACATATTTTTGCTATTTTCACTTATATAAAAAGTAGGTATGTATATGTTTTATTTAAAATTCTAGTTACATTAAAAAACAAAAATCAGTCTTTTTTAAAGTAGTCAGTAATTTTTCTTTGTTTCGTCAGTTCGGATTACTGGAGTGTTCGGAGTACCGCAGTTCGGACTACCGAGATTACACTGTATATCCAAAAGACGATCTCATCATAATTATGCAATCAAATATAATTGAAATGTTACTAAAGGCGAGTCTTTGCCAAGCAAGAGATATTACATTCCCGATTTTCAGATTTCACGTCACACTAATGCGGGGCCTTCTTTCCGTTTATTTAAAAATTTATGGTACATAAGTAACTGGTAATATTTCGTTACAGGAACAATACATTAATAAATCTTAGTTAACTGGCTGTTACAAAACATTCCTGCTTTATCAAAGAACAACATGCATCAATCATTTAGATTGGCCCGTCATTACCATATACATCGCCAGCGATGTAACATCATTCATCCATAGTCCGCCAACAGCCATCAACCAACCAACACTAGCACCCCTTTCACGCCCCCTACCCACCAGAAACTACGCTCCATGCAACAACCCTGTTCCAAGGCAATATCACCTCCGTAATCCACAGCCAGCGCGATCCGTAATACAAAATTCATATTGTATTAACTATCTTGCCAAATATAATTATGCCGGGCCGATATTTATGCTCCCCCTCGGGTCGAAAGGGTCGATTGGGACCAGCACTCCTCTCCACGCCAGACTTCTGATTTATTCGCGGCCAACGACACGCCATTTTTAAATGAAATAATTAGTTCTGGTGAATTCGTTGTGTCGTGTCACCGTTCTGTTATTAGAGAGACTCTGATTAAAACTGACGGCCATAAATCAATTTGACGTTGCGGTTGTTTTTAGCGAAAGATACCACGAACAAACGGCTCACAGGAATGCTGATACTTTTTTGTAAACTCGACTAAAAGAGTGAAATCACAGGAAAAAGTTTAAATGATAACATTATACGCATTTGAAGGTCTTTCTGCTATATTAATCGTGATTTTTTTGTCAAATAGGCAACCAAACGTAAATTGTGAAAACACAAGGGTAAATGAAATAAGGTTAATTATAGTATGATGCCCCCAAATCTGGATTTTTTTATATTGAAGGTATTTAGAAAAAGCACAATTCCTGATGAATGATTTTTATTCTTTAGACTACCGGTTTCGTCTATATGACAGACTTCATCAGGCCTATGTTGTGAAAGATGAACATTACACGACACTAAAATTTTGAGTTAAAAAATAATAAAACATTGAAATAATTAATTGAAAAATATGAAAAGATTGAATAAATGTTCGTTCCATTTTGCTCTCATATTATAAATATAACCTTTTATATTTAAGATTTTAATCCGATTCAATCATGTTAAACAAACTAAATTTATTCAATCTTTTCATGTTTTTCAATGTTTTATTATTATTTATCTCAAAATTTTAAACTGTCGTGTACTGTTCATCTTTGACCACATATGCCTGATGAAGTCTATCATATAGACGAGTCCAAGCGTCAAAAGAATATAAATCATTCATCACGAATTGTACGTTTTCTAAATACCTTCAATAAGTTAAATTAGTTAAGTACGTACTTCTGAGCAACTCAACACAGTTAGGTAATGCATGTCCCACCAGGTTTAAAAATGAAGTATCTCTGAACACTGTGGTGCATTTATGTGACAATCAAAACTCAAGGGGATCGATAAAAAATCAATTGTAATTTTTTAAGTTTATTGACTAGATTTTATTGTGAAAACTGTAAATATTATATCTGAGAGCGCAGATAAGAGTGGAGTAAGAATGAATGACATTAACTTTAAAACGCGTACAGTTGTTGGGCATAGGTAACCATATTTACGATACATATATCTTTTATTTACAACAGTTTTAGAAAAAAAAATTGATTGTAACCACGTTTCCCAAAAACGTGGATGATCGCTGGTTTACTTGTTAATCTAATTTACTCAGTCTTGTCTTCTCGTGGCAGTTTGTGTTGTATATATTTCTGACAATTGGCACCGGTAGAAGGCAGCAGTTGTCTGCCGAAACGCGTAGTGCAATAAATCAAACACCAATCAACAAGTGTCTTCTTTCTTCATCTTGTAATCTATTCCTTGTTGGGGGCCTACACTTCAATACACTTCAAAAAAATTGAGTTTACAATTTTTGGCACAATCTAACAATCACTTAAATTAAGGTATCTTTTATTAAAACAAAACTAGACTAACAATTTGCACAAGTATTCATCAAAAAAAACTTTTGAATTTTCCAAAGAACATAGTCTATTTTCTTGACTAATGTTGTTTTTTCCTGGAAATTTTTGTTTTTCAGAAGATACCTGCCCCATCTTCAATTAGGTATATTGCGAGCAATTTTAATTATTTCTGTATTTGCCCAACAAGGTGTAAATTTTAATTTTGGTTGTGTAATAAGAGCCTTGCTTTGGTAATTTTATTTATATATGCTACAAGTTTCGGCCGAGCGCTCCGGCCATCTTCAGGCGCTGAAAAACGACATAGATCATTACAATACTGATGGTTACAAAGATTACATGTTCATTCAAATATATTTCACATAATTTTAATTCACCGGCTTACCGATCTCAAATGAATCTATACAAATCCGCAGATAAAA
>JAWQRP010003027.1:0-14185 GCA_033557875.1 Quadriops clusia | reverse complement strand
AGACACACAGACACACAGACACACAGACACACAGACACACAGACACACAGACAGACAAAAAAGCAAAAAAGGGCCAAATCGACTCAAAATCGCTCAAAACGTCAAGAATCATCAAAATCTCAAAAAAATTTTTCCGCATGATCACTATACTTTCTCTGCGAGAAAGTAAAAAAGGGCTATTTAAGATGTTTTTATATAAATCACACATTGTTAAGTTCAGTCCCGTTTTGATCGTGGACAAATAAATGCCCGGTTGCAGAAAAGCGAGTTAAATTTGACCCAGAGTTACGCCACAGTACAACCAGTAGGTCAGCTCAGTGTCGGCGTCTTTGATTTTAGTTTACCGCGCAAGGATCCCACGCGCATGCAAGTTTGGTGGAATTAGTAAGAACAGGGCAGCATTTAATTCCCTAAGTCCTTTTTCCAATTCTTCGTGATTCTTCGGCAAGTAGCGCGTATGATACATAACGGAAATCACCGATCTACTTCCATCTACACTTGTCGTAAGAGGCCTTATTTTGAGGAGACCACGCAGGCAATTACGCACATTCTGGCAAACCTCGAAGTTGACCTACTGGTTGTACTGTGGTTACGCTATACTAATTTTGATACATAACCCCGAATTATTCAGTTTAATTCGGAGTTATGTATTTAACCCTCTTCTTTGCAACTGGGCCTTAGTCTATAATTTATAATCCTTTAAAGATTTTAATAATTGTTAATCATTAAAATCCACCATTTTAACAATACCAATTAAAATCTTCGAACAATATTTTTTACTTACTGGAAACCACCAGGTCAAGGACACTACAACATGTGGTACAACACACGAAGTCGAAGTTAAAACTCTTCAAAACAACTTCTACCGGCACTTCACTTAGTTATGCAAATTTTCCATATATCTATTTTATGTTGTTCATAAAGTGCACGCAAAATTGAGCAATCGAGCGAAGATACCTGATCTGTTAGAAAAGTATCCGACCTTTTTTTTTTACGAAACCTGATAAATTTGAATCGAGCACGCTTGCACGAACCGACCTTGAACCTCCTGCGTATGCGTGAATTTTTCCCGCATATCGATAACGTCTGTTGTTGGCAAGTAGCATTTGAATGAGATAATGTGTGCTCTCGTCGTTTTTTCATTTCAAGGAAAATGACGGAACGACTTGAACAGCGCTACTACAGGGTTTCCAACTATCTTCGCCTCAATCCATTGTTAGGCTTAAGGTTGATGCGAGCTAAGGGTGTGTTTAAAACGAATGGTCAGGAACGGTCATAAATCTTAGTGTATTGTATGATGCTCAAAATTAGACATGTGGTCCACAGCACAGTTCCTTCGACGTCCAATAGAAAAATATTTAACAGCTTTTCTATTCACACATACACACAGGCAGGTACCCGGCCGGTCTCGATTCGGCAGTTGCATTGAGCGAATTTCAACCTTAAGAGCCTCCCCCTCTGAGGCGAAGATAGATGGACACCCTGTACACTAAATTATCATCAAAATCACTGGTGACGACTCCTGGGTGTACGGGTACGACCCGGAATCGAAATCCCAGTCGTCACAGTGGAAGCAGCCCATGCCACTAAGACCAAGGAATGCCCGCTAAGTGCGCAGTTTTTAACTTTGAAATAATCAAAATATATTACTTTAAATGCTAAAACCATAAACGAAAGTAACGATTGAAAGCACATTTTTATTTAGTCCTTTAATTTTACATGCATTATCTTAAGATTAAGAGAAACTTTTTATTTTAGAAGTAATGTGGTGACAAGAGTAGATACTTTTGAGTAATTTCTTTCAATGTAGATACTGAGATGAATTAATGGAAATCGTTCTAGCCAGTGATCAAGATCGAGCTAATATGTGGGCATCTATCTAATTTTGATTGCTAATTAATCATTTGAATAAAAAAAGGAGTGTTAACAACAACTCGCCGCGCCATTTCGAAATTTCTAACTTTGATCGTTCATACCGCGGCCAGATTTCGAGCGTTCATTAAATTTTATCGTCGAAAGCGCTCACACCGCGTGCTCTTTGCTTTTGTTGCATCTGAATGTAATTTAAATCACTGTCTGCAAATGCAGAAATATAATGGAAAACCATACGCCATCTCTGGCGTCCCTGGGAGGCATGCAGAAATTGAGAAAGGTCGTACACTGAGCACACACCGGCTGGAAATTGCATCTGACTTCATTCTGTGACATACTCTTTGTGCAGGGATATTCGCTTATTATAATCCGCACAATACTGCACAAGCAAAGGTGAAACATCATCGTTGTAACCTTATTAGATGGGGCAGCGAGCGTTTTGAATGCGATTAGGTTTACCATCCAAATTTTGGGCAGTATAAAAGTCTAAATTGTTGTTCTAAGAAGAATTCCTGTTGCTTCGGACTGGTTAAAAGAGCCAAAGTCTCTTCATTTATTCACAAAACAAATAAACTCTGTAATAAAATAATTTAATGTAAATTAAGGTTCTTTCGTGAAATGTTTAAGTATGCCAACCTACATGTTCATTGCATTGTTCTAGGAACAGAAGATGCATTATAGCGTTCATTGTTTCATAGATCACATATTGTGTAGCAGGTAAACAGAATTGATACGCATAATTAGCAAACTCCATTATAACCTGAATACATATTAGGGCTTGTACTCACTCCACACAATAACTTAGGACCTAGATCTAGTAGTATGTTCTACAGCCGCCTCAAGTTAATTACCGTGTAGGATTTACATTATTAAACCCATGTTCTTGTAGTGTGAAATATTTATGTTTATATTTAATCTGCATTACATAAATGCCCAAAGAATAAAGCCGCTCATTTCCCTCACTACAAACGATTGTTCCTGTAAGCACTTTTTTATTATAAAGCAGAACTCGGTATTTCTCGCAGTGAATATTTTATAGAACGGGCTACAAAATGATACCCCGTCAACGGAGTGACAAGAAAATGGGGATAAAATATACATCAAAATATTCATGCGCGTTCAAAAGTTAATAAAAATGCATACGGACGGCGATGGCGCCCTGCGAAATGACGAAAAAAATGTAATTAATTATTATTCGATGGAAGGTCTTGTGTAAATATCAGAGAATTTGCATTAGAAGATTGCGCGAGACGTCCGTGTCTGTTTGCACAGATTTTGCATTTTTACACAGGCAAGAGATTAATTCGTTTTGTTGTCAGCTACATCCGATTAAATCTGAAATCTGAAATTCTACAATAAATAACAAAATGAAAATCCTCGCACAGTCGGAGGTAATTACATGTGAATTAAAGCATTTAACGGTCAAGTCGTGGATGTCCCTGCAGGGTAATGAATGACCAGACCATTAATCACATTATCAAATTTGTTGGCCGGTTAAAGCAATTGATAAATCATTGGCAGTGTGCCGATTGCAATTGTCGATTAATGTTTAACATGTTTGTTTAATAATATTCCACTACGGTTTAATGGATTGATGCAAATTTTTCGCAAAAGCCTTTTATTAATGATTAGTATATGCGGTTTTTATAACAAACTAGCGGAATTTAGGTGGGATTATTACGAGCTTTATTATCCCTCACTTGTTCTAAAGGGGTTTTTCGGTGATAGAGTTTTGTCCAACTACTCAAAGGGGATAGTGCATTTGCAAAACATAATCGATTGATCCCCAGAACCCTTTAAGTGCTAAGTTTGGTAACATCAGTTATCCTTTCAGCCACGTCTAGGAGTATGTTCAAGGATCAGTGGATCCAACTCAAGGCTAATGCGTACTTAGGAGAAAAAATACTAGGATTATTACGGCTTACTTTGAGCTTGCCGTTTTTAATACCATTAAGCTTTAAAAGCTGCGTAAAACGTGTATTATGAATGAATGTAACCGAAGGGCCGTAATGTTAAGCTGTTTCTTTATTCCTTAAGTAATTCTTCTCTATTAGGCGTACTTTTTGTTGTGGCTAAACGAAAATTATATTATTAGTAACTAGTTGTAACTAATGTTGTTAGGTTTGCAGCAACCATCCAATATTTCAACCCTCTAAACAAGCGAAACTGTTAATGTATGTGGCAATTTGGGGTAATAACATTGAAATTTAGTTAGTGGCTTACGATGCGTGTTTCCATCCACCTAAAATTGGATATCTTGCAATTATTTTGATATAATGTACTCGTAAACGGATTGAAGTTTTTACGGAGTATTACAGTTTTAATTGATATTGAATATGATATTTTCAACTAATGTAATTCCTTTCTAAAATCTCTTTATACTTTATAATCATTTTAAATAGAGTTTTAGTTTTCTTGCAATAAGGATGAATTTCATTAAACTGGGAAGCGTTTCAAACTATACACTTTTATTTAAAGGTAATGTCGTTTTCATACCCATTAAGTTTACTATTTACGCAATAAACCAAGAGGGCACAACAAAACAGGGCGCTTTTGCGGGAAAGATATGCTGGTGAAAATTTCCATTTACAGAGTCGAATGTAGTGTAATAAGGCTGCGGTCGAATATTATTGCCCTGTCCGGAATTTTAGGTTCCTCATTTCATTATGTAGAGGCAGTTTATGTCTCCTGCAATGATTTCCTCCTCGACAATTTGACGAAAATGTTATGGGTAGGAACCGCATTACCCTTGTCAGGTTTATATGTAGGGCATCTCCTATGCCCGAACATCAGCTTTATTTGTACAGTCTCAGCGGAATGGATAGATAATAAGTGACACTAACCAGCAGGACATTTCGCCCTTGATGACAACAAGTGATCGCTACTGACTATCTCTTCCTTCTGCTAACGATCTTTTACCAAATTTTGACGGCATAGAATTGGATTACTACTTTAAATGGAGATTCAACATATTTCAACATTGATTAAATAATAGAAATTAAAATTCTTGATCTTTTGAAAGATGTCAACTAGTTCTTCTGCTTTGGTTTCTTTATTTTCAATTAAACGAAGAAAATTCTAATTTTCCTCAGGCACTGTAAATGCAATGCAATTTTCAATATCACGGGTAGCCTTTTGTAATATCGTCTAAGTTAATATTTACCAAAAATTAATGTATATTTTCTATTGTTTCAGGAAAATTCTTCTCTTGTGATACCTTGGATAATAGGATTTATAACATTTATGGCGTTAGAAGCAGTATCAATGGTTTACTCAAACGTATTGAGAGATCACGTAAACAGAGTAAGTTTCCACATACAACTTCTTTATATAACAGATTAATCGTTGAGCGAACTTACGAAACACATCAATGCAAATCTCTGTGAAATATTTTGTTTAAGAACTACTCCGCGATGTTCAAGAATCACAATGAATATGTAAATTTGAGTTGCCTTGCTAATCTCTGCGTTACAATTAACATTACTGTAAGCTATCAGCAGTAGCTTGCAATATCCTTTTAACTCTCAGCTTAGCGAGACAGCGCATTCTCTTGTACAGTAGTTATCTGTTTCAAGATAATGCTCTCATAATGGCCACTAACTATACAAGCTCGGTAAAATATCTACGACATAAATTTGCCACCTTTTAAATTTCACAGGCTGCGCTGCAAACGTCCGAGTTCTCTCTTAAAATTTATGTAACGTGAAAAGCAAATAAATAATACCTATCAGGAACAGCAGCAAGCATTCTTTTCACTTTGATATATTTATAAACCCATAACCGCGTTTAATCCTGCATGGAGTTGATATTTTTATTATCCATTGTAATAAAGCTTTATTTGCCATTTCGTTCCTTTTAAACTCTTCCCCCCTTAATTGAGCAGCAAAACATTGCCAGCCATTTCCACATAAACTAGCTTGCCTTAAATAAATTAGAACGCACGACCCTATTATCCTAATAATTTGATTATTTCTGTTTTTTAGGTAACTAATTTTCATCAAGAGGACAAACTAATCCTTTCTCTTCCCAGTCGTCCTAAATCATTGTCTTCTGGTAATTTTGTTAGCATAGCACGTAACGTTAGTGAAGCTCCTTAAACTATCCTTAAGTACAAGCAGTTTTTCAGCGCGAACTTAAAGAAACTAGCACGCTAATCGCGCCAATAAATTACTTTTCGCGTTTCCAAAGCAGAATATTAATTAAAGACTCGAACTTTCTTACCCCTTTTTCAAAATAGTATCCACTTTGTGCAATTAAATGGTAGAAATTGAGTTTCCAATGCAACACCTAATTCATTTTAAATACATTTTTATATACTTACTTTATTTTGTTTTTGTTTTAGCAATTCGACGCTATGTGTAAGGCGGAAGTGTCATTTTTCATATCAAGGACGGTAATAAATGTAAGTATTTTTTTTTGGAAAGTAGTCGCATAACTCGAAAGTTTGTTTCATATTCTTTAGCAATTTTTCCACATGCATACAAATTTGCATACAAATTTTAGTTGGATCTTCGCCAAACTGCGGAAGGGAACGCAGATGTCTATAAATTATAAAATATGCATTAAGTTTTCCTTCACTTCAAAGGTTTCCACCAGAGCCGACGAGAGGTGGGGCTGAAATTCATATCAGCGGTTTGAGAATATGCTCATTTTGTCAAAAGTTCGTAATTTAATTTTATTTCTTTTCACTTTTCGGGCTCACTCAGTTTACGGGCTCTTTTGCTCGAAATTATAAAATTTTGAGTTTTATTGGGGAAGAAATTGAATATTTAGATTTAAATTTTTTCAATTTTCATCCGGGTAGGGGTTTTAAGCGAGATTTGCGGACGCAATTTATACGAAAACGTCGAAAAGTTTGGGAAATAATTTAGTGAAAATGCATTTCCCTGCCCGACAATCGAACCTTGCAAATCAACTAGGACAAACTCCAATTGAAAGAGAAACAAAACAAACGCCAATTTACGTTCGAAATAATGCAATTGTATTCGCTGGATGAATAGTAATGGAGGTCCATTTATTACTAGCTCAAGAATTTTTCATTGCTGCAATAAAGTAACTAATAGTATGTCTTTAGTTTGTTATCTGCAATAAATGTTTGCACTTAGTGCAGATTGTCGAGCGGTTTAAACGAAGTGAGCTAAGTGTAGGCAATTACTTTTTGCTGTAAATAACGTGGTCAATAAACCTAAGAAACCACCCCGTTTTATTATTCGCTGTTGGAGGAACAGTTCAGATTGAATTGATCTTGATTCGTAATGGCATTACCAACATCCTTTCAGGGTTCGTTAATTAAATTGAATGTTATAAATTACTCCTCTCCGATTTAAATACAATAGGGTGGGGTTCATAAACCCCCGCAAAATAAGGCAATTCCATTATTTTATTATACATCCATTCAAAAACGTTATTTACAGGTAGATTAATGTGTAAATGTCTTTGAAATTTGTAACGTTTGAAGTGTGAAAGGGGGTTTTTCTTTTTAACTTCCTTGGCGGGTATTGGAAAACATTTTGTGGCGAGAAACAGGTATTAGGAAATTCAAAGCCATCAATAAATGCGAACAATGCAGGTGAGAGTACAATGAAAGGAAATATTTCAGAGGATATGAAATTTATCAATAATACCCAGATCGTTCTTTCACAATGAATTCTTTGGGAAGAATTGTTTGGGAAAGTTGGTTGTTTATAGAAATATTATTGTTTTTCTAACAACTTTCGCCTATTTGGTTTGTTGTATAAAGGGCTTTTGGTAAAAACAAAGAGTAAATACTTTCAAGGTGTTAATGTCAAATATAAATACATCACATCGTAATAAATAACAAAGATATTTTGAAAATAATGCAATTAGTTTAATTAGGAATAATTAATGGCTATCATTAATAAACACAAATTGCAGAAAATATTTCGGCGAAACAAATAGTCACAGTAAGTTCTAAACATGGCCTGCCAAGAGTTAGGATAACGCAATAATTAAAGCGAGAGAGGCGGTTTCATTTGTGCGAACATATTTATTGCAGTATTAGGTCGTTAGTGAAATGAGAAAGCTATATATTACATTTAGTTTAGTAATTCTGCTCCTGTCTGCGGTTTGTATTGCGTTGACACAACTTATGCTTTACCCTTCCTCGCCAGGGTGTCATATCAAGTTCGTGTGTTAGTCAAGTGACTTCTGCCTTCAGTTTCGTATATCCCAAAGGGTTAGCACATCCGCTGATCATATTAATTTTAAGGTAACTTAGATTATTAATCTACATGTTTAATAGCACACTCAAGCTTACGCATAATATTCCTGATTAGGCTCAAATGTGTTGAATATGGGAGTAGTGATGTATACAAGAGAACTCATATGTTAAACTTATTATTCATCGACATTACTTAAAAATTAAAAAAAATTACTTAATTTAAAGGTATTCTAAATGAATCAGTAAATCACTTCAGCCATAGTTTTATCGAAAGATAGCAACCGTTAAATAGTGCTAAAAGTTAAAGAACCAAAGATAGGGCAAACTTCACTTAAACGCCAGGGAAACTTTAAATTTATTACGATATTTTAAGAAAAATTGCATACAAATGAAGTCCAAATTACGTGCTGATTTACGATAAAACTACTGAGATTTATATTTCTAGACCTCTTTAAAAGTTTCCAGTTGCAGACGAACCGGAGATTTTGTAGCGAGATATTCAAACACTTAAACGTGACTTCTGAGATTTCTTCTGCTCATTTCTCTGGATCGCTAGAGTATCCATATACATTCTATTTGTAGCACAAATGAAGCTTTTAAAAGTTTTTATAATGGACTTTTTTCTTGCAGAACGAGAATATATAAATCGTCATCCCCGTTTTAGCCAACTTTTTCTAAAGCATCCCTGTTAGATTGTTATTGGACGAACAACTTATTTTTCGTGCTATCTATAGACAGCATTTCATTTTCTTGCAGGTCATCGCAATTGCCGGTGTGATGAGGTACTGCAACCTTCTTCGTGCTGGTATTACGTGGAAAGGACCAGAAGTGATTGAACTATGATCTCGGAACACATCCGATGCTGACAGTGACTGTTCTCTACTTGTAGCAGTGTCCTCTTCTGGAGATACGAGCAGTGACAGTTCCGAGTTTGTCTGACATATCCGGTGCTCCAGAGGGTAAAAGTATTTACAGAACACATGAAAAATAAATTTCACTGTTATAATGCTCATGTACTCATGCGCGAATGTTAACTGTTATAGAAATAATTTGTGAGATACATTTTCCTCTTTTCGTTGAAACGAATTGTAAAGAACATGCTGTTGACAATACAATGTAAAATATTTTTACTGTTAAATATAAACACTTGTTTGTAATATTAAATGCAAATACCAACTTTCAAAGCTCCAGGTTTTGTTCATTTAGATAATGCAAATCTTATTACACTTTGCTTGTGAAAAGATTCAATATTTCGCCTTCCTTTGACTATTATCAAATGTAAAAAGTAATTTGTACCTTGTAGGATCGTTTGAAACTTTTGTGATAATAAAGAAAATAATGTTTGCAAGGTTCTTAGGTACGTAAGCTTACAAAGTTATGAGCCTTTCATGTGATTTGTAAAGACATTCCCTTTTATACATAAAGTTGTATGAAATAATGGCCGCATAAGAACATTCAACTATTTTGTAGCAAGAGAGAAAAATTTTGTAACGTGCCAAATATCAGTATTGTCGCTATTGTAAAAAGATTATTTTTTATACCTACAAAGAAGATTAAAGGATGTATAGTCCGCTCTTGAAAGAATGTTAAATATCCAAAGAGGATTAAGTATTTAATATTGCGCCGGCCTCATTATCGTAACGGCCGAAGCGAAAAAAGCAAAATGATATTAAGATTCTAATCTCTAAAAGGTCATATCCGCGTCATTTTAAAATATACTTAATGAGCTCTGACACGCGATGGTCGGATATCAATTTGCGGAAGTGCATCCTTTGAAGCTTAATAATAATGATAATTGTAAAAATAGAGTTGAACTTGAAGCTTTGTAAACACCAACTTTTTTGTTTCAAACATACATACAGATATTTTGTAGTTTTCATCTGTGATGTTGTATACATGTAGATACATACAGGGTGTTCAGATGAATATGTAACATAAAAACTGCCGCTTCTTTGGCGCGCTTTTACCGCCTATTTGTAGATCAAACAACGCCGCTTTTTTTGCGTTACACCTGAACACCTTGTACTTTAATTATTTGTGTCTAGTAAAATAATAAAGTTACTATTGTACAATCTTATGGATTATTGTTCATTTATCTGTTTTGACGTTTAAACCTTTATAATTGAAAAATTAATCCTTTGGTCGATTGCATTTATTTTTGGTTAAGTGCATGAAACCACATATGATGAAACGCTAGTTTCGAAGCTAGGTCCGCCTGATTAAAACGAACATGACGTGGACTTCGAGCAAACTATTGCCATTGTGCGACAAATAATACCCAGAATAGGTTTACCAGAATTGCAGTATTAATTAAGTAAATTCAAAGGGCTTCAAACTAAGCAGTTCCTACTTTAATCTCGCATTAGTAATCGTCCAACAAGCGCAACTAGCACATCTGCGTATTACAGAAGTTTTGTGCAATAAGGAATATCCATGAAAAATTGCATATTTTTGTGGGTGGTAATCTGCTAATTGTTTATAGAATAAAATTTTCGAAGGGGAATTTTACTGAAATGAATAATCGATGTGCCCTCCACTGTCGGCTTTAAGACCAAAGCGATAAAATTACCCTTTAACAAACTGGACCTCCGGCTATCACTTCAGCCCTATAATACTCTCAATTATGTTTGACTTATCATGGCTTCTAGCTTCCGGGAGTGTTTGCCTTTAATTTCGAAGTTCGTGCTTTTTAATTTTTACGAAATCTCTTTCATCCTTTTTGTACTACGGGAATAACGAATTGATTCTACATATCGGCATAAAGAGGGGATAATGCATCATCACGCATTTGCGAGGTAAGCAAAAACTGCAATAAAAATTATGTCATTATTTATATAAATTTAGATTAACTGAGGTGTGAAATTTTCAGTAAAAAAGACTCTACAGTCCAGAATCTCGTCCTCTTATAGAGGATAATAATTAATTATACTTTCAAATGTAAAATTTTATTCAAATACAAATTGGAATAAAATCACTTCATTTACTTTACTGGTTATACGTTTATCAATTAAATTAAAAATATAGAGCAATTCATAGATAATTACTTTTTGTTTCGATTAGTTGTCTGTACCTATAATTATGCTTTAGCTTTGTATGGTAATGAAACAAAATTACAACATTTAAGTTGATAAGTTATTACTCCTTGGAGACTGAAACAAATGAAAACATGGCTATTGGAGTTTTATGTGCAGTCGAATTTCATTCGCACATTAGTTTCAAACGACGGATACTGTTTCAGAACTTATTTTAACAGTGGAAATAAAGATTTTGTATTTGTGCAAATTTCACCCTTACCATATCAGTCTCCACCATCAATTCTGTGGTCAAGGTTGTTTAAATGAAGAAATGTTTTTCAATTCTCTAATATAAAAACCTTAAAACTATACAATAACTTTTTAGAAAATGATTTTTATTTTGTGTTAAAACCACATACATATACCAATGATGGGCAGGTGTAAACAATGTATTTATTATTAAAGTGGATGTCAAGATCAATATGATATTAATTAAAAATTAGAAAGTTCAACACTATTCTTGATATTTATCTATAGGATCAGAAGATATTAGGCATGTATAAGAAAAAAACAACACCATTGAAGACCGGAAAAACTATTTATTATGATGATATAAAATTTTAAAGAAAAGAAGCACTGTTTCTGACACTTTTAATTATTTTTGCCGAAATTTGTGCAGACATTTATACCCAAGCAACAATTTTGGTCGAGAATACGTTAAAAAACTCCAATTTAGAGGTTAGCGACCTAACCAAATTGGTCAGAATTTACCATGAAATTACGTCGGAATGTCGACAGTGGGGAATAAAATGGAAGTATCGCAAACTATAAAGAAGATTGGACTTCATGGTCAAAGTTAAATATCCCTGGTATATATATGTGAAGTTCCAGGTCAGGATGGTAGATATTTAAAAGAAAAGAAGGCACTGTTCCTGACTAATTTATTTTGGTCAGAAAGCGACCGGTTTCGTCCTCAGGCCTCTAAAATACATGCACATCCAGATAAATATATATAAAATTATATAAAACAATCATAAAAGTACAGAAGTGGAATGTTAAGTTATATAATGTAATAAAATAAAATAAATATTACTTGTAGTCAAATTATTAAACGTGTGCAAACAGCACATCGGTCGTCATTATTCGTAGAACAATAAAACAATAAAAACAAAAAATGAACGAAGATAAAATTATAAAATGTGTGACTCTCTAGATCGATGAATAAAGTTGTTTATAAATACAGTGGATGAACATATAATGAATAAAGGTAAATATCACAGAATTAATACTCGAGCAATAAAAGCGTAAAAATATTTATCACAGATCAAATTTAACTTTTACATATTTAGAGAGAGCCACGAGGTGAAATAAATCGAACAGGTGCAAAAAACAGAACAATTGATATGAAAGAAAGAACTACATGCTACGTAACGCGCACATGTCGGCGCGACGGTTAGAGATGAGTAAATGTATAAAATGAGAGAAATAAATTAAAATTAAAATTAATAAAGAAATCTATATAGAGATTTATAATTGATATCACATTGGTCGTCGAGGCAAATTCCACTGTTATCTCTTTTTAACTTATGAATTTCTAGACTTTCAAGAAGTTTCATTTTGTGGCCTTTGTTGCATTCGTGTAAAAGACGAATGTTATCCGTATCGAGATGGTGTCCATTGAAATGAATGTGTTTACCAATGGCAGAGAAAACTTTATCTTTTGTATGTTCAATAAAACGAGTCCTTATATTCCTCCCGGTCTCGCCGACGTATGCAGCGCCACATTTACACTCTACCACTCTTGTCAAGGGTGAGGGTTCGATCCTTTGCGTTTGATAGGGTTTTGAGTAAATTATTATTAGTCTTGTATACGATCTCAATATTATATTTTTTAACTTTTTAGTTTTAACCAATTGAGGTAGGTACATTTAACTTATTTCTTAGTAATATTTAACCTAAATATTACCTATTTTTAATTTATTTCTCTGTTTGCATATAAGGCATGAGCACGTGTTCAACAGTTTACATCTTTATTTAACAAATGAATAATATAATAAGTTCATACTTCTTTCTCCGAAACAGTTTTAACGATAAAGTTCTTCCGCAGACCTTCCTTCCACCATTACATTTATACATATGTTTAAACACGAATAATTATAACATTATAACAGGATACCCTAGAACAAATTTTTACTGCGCTGCAAAATTTTTTGATGAAATCATAGATCCCACTTCGAAATATATCAAAGCACCTCAAAAATAAGCAGTCATAACAAAATGTTAAATATTTCCAAAAAAATTTTGAATCACATTTCTTAATGTCTCCAAGTTTAATTTATTGTCATCTTATTTAGAACATTAAAAATACTCATTATAATTAGTTTTGCGAAGTTGTAATAACTATATTAACTAAATATTAAACATCAAACTGCCCAAGTACAAAATGGTGGACATGAATGTTCAAGTTATAGATATATAAATATGACGAGACCTAACGAGTTGACCACAAAGTCTAAAATACCTTCGGTTTAGACCTATTGGTTGAATTGCCTTTATAGGAGGATAAACATAACCTCAAATAATAAGTCTATCAATCATAATAAAACAAATTGTAAAAGGGTTATAATTTTCAGTCTTCTAAACACTGTAACTAGCTCTCGTCAACACATTTCTACTGCACATTTGTTGTATCTTTACCAGTAATTAGTTAGTTGTCTATACGTGAATGCATCTAATGTAAATACAATATTTCGTAATGTCCATTGCATATACTTTGTGATTTAGTGACCACTTATTAATTAATAATAACCTAGAATTCAACCTGGAAGAATATTTCGGTTCCTCTCCGCTTTCATCGATGTCACTATTATGATCATCTGTGATACTGCAATGAAATGTACTACATACACAGTATAACCAGTACCGCAACTCGGTGTCGGCACCTTTGATCTTAGTTTACCGCGCAAGGATCCCACGAGCATGCAACCTTGGTGGAATTAGTAAGAACAGGGCAGCATTTAATTCCCTAACTCCTTTTTCCAATTCTTCGTGATACTTCGGCAAGTAGCGCGTATGATACATAACGGAAATCACCGATCTATTTCGATCTACACTTGTC
>JAWQRP010003026.1:0-14185 GCA_033557875.1 Quadriops clusia | reverse complement strand
ATATCAAAACGTAGCTTTTATTCTCTCCAATGGCAATTTTTTTAAAAAAATCCGATTATCCGAATATTTGATTATCCGAATGGATCCCGGTCCCCATTAATTCGGATAATTGGAGTTCTACTGTAATATTGTTATTGTAGAAATATTCAGAGGCGGATTGATTCAAAGTTTGTCTTCGTTTCCATCATCATGACCCAAGAATGCATGCACCTAAATTTTACTATTTTTATTAATTCGTGTAGGCTTAAAGAACTTTGTGTTGGTGTACATATATTAACAATGTAAACAACGCAATTCGTCCTTGGCGCTATTTACAAGTTTGTTGCATTTTTTAATGCAGGTCATGGAATAAAATCCATTCAGAGAAAAACTTTGAAGTAAAGATGTTAAGTTCAGTTTTTTGTCCACTAAGCTTGTTAGTGATATATGAAAATCGCATTGTTAAGGGCGCCAGAAACCACTTTATTCATTAATTTGATTGAGGAAAACTTTGATTCGAAATGTCACGAGGCAAGAACTGCTTATGTTCATTGTCCACGAGTGTGACTCAGTATTTACTAGAGACGATACGGGAACCTCTATCAGTATCAAAACGTGTGCCGTAAGATGCGGACCTGAGTAGGTTCTCCAAACGCTATGCAAATTGAGTACACATTTCTTGTGAGTTCGGAATTTTAAGTTCTTTCATTTGAAAACCCACCTAAGGCAAGTATTAGCATTTTGAGATTCTTAAAATTCTGTGCGAATTTTTGGAAGCTAAAGACTCTTATCATGTAAATAAATTTTAAATTTTATCAAAATTCTAAAAGAGCACTGACACAAGAATTTTGTGTTTGGTATTTAAAATTATCAATATTATCCATATTCGTTATTGCTGTATTCATTCGACGAGAGAATATAATCAACGCTCTTGGCAAATGCGTTTGATTTTGACATTTTGCATAAGCCAACAATTTGGTATAGGTGAAGCACTGAAAAGTTTATTGTGCAATTTAATCTTATAAATAAACTTAACCCATAAACTAAGCCTACAGAACATATTTAAAAATCTTACATGTGTGAGAGCGTAATTTTGAGAAATTATTGTTTCCAATTTTAGAAATACTCTATTACGAAGGTGGCGTTTGCATCTTTAGCATTTATCAATAAAATTAACAGAGCTGTACTAATAGGAGAATGTATGTATTATAAAAGAATTCAGCGTCACATATTTTAACTTTTATTTACTTACGAAATTAACACAAACGAGTAAACAATGCAAAGACAGAGAGTGTATGTACCTGTCATGCAGGTACATTAATAACGCAAGCGGATCCATGGAGTAAACAAGGGGAAATCAGATTTATAAAAATAGATAAGGACCTTTTGCACATAAACTGGAATTATTCTTTTTTGTTTTTTTATTGCAGGTAGAAGACGAAAATGTTTTTGTTTCTCAAAGTTGCCTTATGCATATATGTATGTATCCATGCATTCTGCGATACTCTTACAATACCATCCCCTTATTTAGGTAAGTACAAAATCAGAACAGAAGATATCCAAAATTAAACTTAAAAACATTCTAGCGTCGACTCCTTACGATCAGCGTGCCAGCAAAGAAGGCAATCAACTCAAACTACACGATAACGATATAATAAAATCATATAACTTCGCCAACCGAGAGGTAAATAGATCGCAAAGATTTGAAAACGAACTTCGGAACGTCTATGAACGAAATGATGATATTACTTACGGTCACTTTTTGGAATCAATCCCTGAAGAAAAAGCAATAAACCAGGCGAAGGACGCTTACATTGCCGCAAAAACGACTTACAATTTAATAGTAACCCATTGCCGTTAGTAAGTACAGTTAGGTACATTTACATTACTACTTATGCTTTTTTTTAATATTCATTTTATTAACAGTCAGAATAAACATTCTTTAAATTGATGTTATAACACTGTGTATACATATACATGGCATTGTTGAAGAAGATGTCGAATGACATCACTTCTTAAATGTTTACTTTGTTTAGGTCATTCAACCAAAGTGTTTTAAGATCTGTTGATAACCACCTCCAAGAGTGGTTCCATAAGTTATTGACGTGGATGTACAGTTTGTAATGGTGTTTATTGCTTTTTTGATTTATAGTTGCTTGCATAAACCTTACATCTAACACTAAGGTTTGATGGGGTTTCTGATTGATGTGTACTATCATCCTTAACAATTGTAGCCGAGATTTTTTTTTCATTTTTTATGATTGATAGTTCTATTCCATGTCACCAAATGGGTATTATTATTTATTTGTAGATTAATTTTTTTCAATCGATAAATTTAATCTCCTACCATAATGAAGTATTTTTTCTTGATTATTAAATTGTGGCTCCTGAGTGCCAGACTTTCTTTTTGCGAAGTATTTCAGTGTTATTTATATTCACTGAAGTTGGCTATTTTTTCTTAGTTCAAAAGTAATATGGGCTTGCTTTCGTTTAGTTTTGTAAATCAATTTTGGAATATATTTATATGTTCTTGCATGTGTAGTAAGACTAGTTTCAGATTCTTATTATCTGCTAAAATTATCGCCATTTTGACCACATCAATAGGGGCATTTACAAAAATTTAATGGTTGATGCTTGACTTTGTTGAGGTAACTGTGTATGCTGTGACGAAATCAAACTACATGTAATATACAAATCATTCTTGACACAATTAAGAACTCTCAAATGAAGGCTTTGCTGTAAAAAGAGGTAACTTCAATTTTTAAGTTTTTGTAAAACCACAAAAAAAATGTTTGCAAATTGCAAATTCTAAGGTGTGTGAACACATTATTGTTGCATAATTTCCTCAATAGTACTTACAAATTAAGGTAATACTAAAATACTAATAGGACTAAAAAATATATATTGCATTGATTGACATTTTCTTCAGTTTTATTGTGGGCATCATTGGTTAGTACTTAATGATTATTATTCGTGCGTAATCCCTTCTGATTGATATTATTTTTTGACTAGATTTATCGTTCTTCTTTTATTCCAGTGTATATTTTTTAATATTTAAGTTTATATTTCTTCCTTTTCATATCTTGATGGTTCACTAGATGAGGTTATCATATTATATTATTTATTGTAGATACCTTATAGCCTGGAGCTGATTGTTAGATGGGATGAAGGAAACATGTGGTTGAAATGCTTGTTCTGGAAGTTACATTGTTACTTTATTTGAATATTCCTGATTATTTGAAATGATTACTACTGTGGATTAGATACTTGTAACAATATTTGTTGGTTCATAATATTAATGTAAAATCTAGGATCATTTTCACCTGCATATTTAAACTTGCGGAAAGATCGAATCAATATAAAACTTTTCAAATCAATATTTATTGGACTACTATTATTTAACTGATTAATTATATTATGATTAATTTAATAACACCACTCATTCATTTTATTTTTCTTTTAATAGCCGTTCTTCTGAAGACTGCTTAAAGCAAGCTCGTAACTACAACTTAAAATCATCTCCATTGAACGACACTTGTTCGAAACATGCAAGAGAATGCTCCACATCTGAATTATCCTCTAAATACCGCTCAATCGACGGATACTGTAATCATAGAAAAGATGGGAGACTAGGAGAATCCTTCACAGCTTATAAGCGTTTATTACCTCCGGCGTACTTAGATGGAATATCTTCTTTAAGGCGGTCAGTGACCAAGAAAGAACTCCCTTCTCCACGTGCTGTAAGCGTGGCTACTGCGAAGGATTTCAATTCTATCCACGGCGATTTAACCCTAGCGGTGATGCAATGGGGCGAATTCATCACCAACGACTTGGTACACACTCCCTTTAGTACAACTATCCACACCAAAGAGCAAATAGAATGTTGCGATGAAGATGGCTGGAAACTTGCCCCAAGACATACCCATTCTTTCTGCATGCCCATTCACATACCCGATGGGGACAGTTTCTACGAAGAACACAACATTAAGTGCATGACCTACGTTAGGTCTTCTTTGGCCCTCAAACCAGGTTGTTCTTTAGGGCCTTACGAGCAGATAAACCAAGCAACACATTACTTAGATGGATCTCCAGTTTATGGCAACACCCTGGAGAAAGCTAAGTATTTGAGGGCATTTAAAGGAGGGTTGTTAAGGTACAAAGAATTGAAGGGAAGAATTTTCCTTCCAGAAGCGAGCAATCCTTCTAAGGAATGTTTATTTGGAAAAAGGACAGGTTGTTTTGTGTCTGGGGATTCTCGGGTTAACAGCCTCCCCCAGTTATTAGCGATACATACAGTGTGGCTTAGAGAACATAATCGGATAGCCAATGAACTTTCCAAAACAAACCCCTTTTGGGACGACGAAATACTTTACCAAGAAGCTCGACGGATTGTGATTGCGCAAATACAACATATTACTTACAATGAATGGTTGCCAAATATTGTGGGAAGTGAATATACTTCTTTTATTATGAATACCTATATCAATGAGGAACAGGTGGATCCAACAGTGGGCAACAGTTTTGCTACGGCTGCTTCAAGGTTTTTGAAGTCTCTCATTGATAATAAATTTTAGTAAGTTTGTTCTCGTTAAATATATTTTAGTTTCGCATAACATTCCTTCTTTGCAGTTTATATGCAGAAAATCGAACAATTCACAATAAACTCTTCGTAAGGGATCATTTCAATAACCCATATCTTTTGGAACACCTGGGTTATTTAGATTCCATCCTCAGAGGCTTAACTACTCAGAATAGCCAACAGTTGGATATGAACTATGCAGGAGATATATTAGCCCACTACCACGGAAACAGTCTTTTTGGTTTAGACTTTTTAAGTTTGGATATCCAAAGAGGTAGAGACCATGGCTTGCCACCCTATATAGCCTTCAGGAAAATGTGCGGATTGGGAGATGTTAACTCATTCGATGGATTTTTAGATATTATGTCCAGAGAAGTAAGTTATAATTAAACGTTTAGGTAATTTAAAATTATTATTATTATTATTTTACACTTTAGGACGTACGATCACTATCTAAAGTCTACGCCGACCCGAGAGATGTGGACTTGTTAATAGGAGCAATGTTTGAAAAGCCCATGAATGGATCCCTTTTAGGCCCAACCTTTACATGCTTGATAGTAGATCAAATGTTGCGCACAAAATTGGGAGATCGATATTTCTATCTCAACAAAAACCAACCTACGCCATTTTCTGATATTCAAATTGGAGAAATTGAAAAAGTTACTTTAGCCAGAGTCCTGTGCGACAACAGCGACGGTATCCAAATGATGCAGCCATACGTATTCAATACAATTACAACGAGGTAAATTACTCATCATTATATCTACTATTTACTTTTACAATAAGTATCTCTTTATTTCAGAAACAACCTTTTAGATTGCAACCAAATTCCTAAAATGGATTTAACTATGTTTAGCGATTATTATAGGTATAAGCAGTAATACAAGTAAGACCAGTTGTGTATAGATTAAGCCAAAGAAGACTGATAGTGTAAGGTCACTTTATCAAGCCATTTAAATTAGGATTATTATTATATACGAGTGTATGTACTACCAACGACATGTGGTACTTGTGCCCTAAGGTTGACAGCAAATTTACCCTGCATAGATTTAATGTATTTTTATATACTGTATAGTTATTCCGAATAAATTTACTACCAACATATTGTTTTTAATACGAAGTAACATCTGTTAATCATTACCAAAATAATTGATGGTTGACAATCTAAAAATAAACAAACTGAACTTTAATGAGAATTATTACATAATTAAACTCTATTGCATGTGTTTAACATATCGTGTCTGCATGTGTCAAATAACGTAAGAGACCTAGAAAAGTTGCATAAACCATATCCCGTACTTAGATCAGATTGATATACGTATTAAGATGCCAAAATTGTACACCCCTCAAAGTAATTTGTAAACGTGTTTGGAACAAAATTCTCTGGATAAAATACTTTTTCTGTGATCAAACGTCTTTGAGACTGTTATAAGCACGCCAACAGATGAATTTACTGAAAATAGGTAACTGTAATGGGCTAATTCCACATGATTATATGTATTCGAACTACTGAAAGAGATTCATTACAAATCTAGTTATACCACATATATGTGGTTATACTTTGCAGATATGTATTTACTTTATTACGCTCTGTTATAAAATAGACTCTTACAAATTATAGTGTTCCCGTTAAATTATAATGTTTTCTCTCAAATCTACTCCTTTACAGTATTTCAACTTATTTGCCATATCTAAAATTAATAGTTGTCGATTCGGCATGTTTTTTTTTAAATAATACTTCAATTTATATTTATACGGAACTAATGGGTCATAGCTCAAAATATAAAAGTTTGTTTTTTTTTGTATAGGAAAATAGTTGTTTAGCGACAAATATTTAATTTCTGTTTTGTTTTTGACCTTTATTATTGAATGTAATATTTCTTTCTTAGTTTTCTGGGTATTTTAAGTCTTAATTCGAGTACAAATTAAATTATCCAATCATTTTGCTGTTAGTTCTGATCATCTGTTTGCTAGGCAGAATTCTAGCTTCTTGAAGAGGTAAACTGCAACATTTTTAACTCGTTTATTTAACGTCGGCCTATTTCCGCATCAGAGGCCAATCACCGACGCCAGAAATTAGGACCACAACTTCTGGGAATTTAGCCAATGCCAGGATTTCCACTTGGTCATTGTGTTCTTTAACGTGCGCGTGGATTATACCTACAACACACGGGACCCCCGGCTTTACATCGCTCCCGGACGATGTGGCACTCAAACATTTTTCCTAATCAGATACAACATACATACCATATATTTTATTTATTGAGACTTTACATGAGAACCACTGGAAGGTTATATATCAATTTCGATATTTCAGAAAATTATATTAAACTATTAAACATTAACATTTCATAAAACATTGATCGACTTTACGAGCAAAACTATTGCGTATATCAATATACGTAAAAACAACGAGCTTAGAATCTTTTTGAAAATCGTTGGATTGTTTGTTCATAAAGTTCGTCAAAAGATAGAAGAATCTGATGTCAATGTTGAAAGTATTACCAAGCACAAAAAAATATAAAGAACATGTTATTTTGTGCAGAAAGGGTAGCGTATTATTGATGAAGATTTTTCAAATTCTATATAACGGCCATATCGAGAGACTTTCAAGTTTTTGATTGTATAAACCATTGCATTAAATATACACGTATAGGAAGGACATTTGGTGCAAATGCTATGCGATGCCCAAATGACAGTTTATGTTACCACAAATTCGAGAACCAAGATCCATCTGGACACACCACCAACATGGAACCTTGAGGCAACAGTACCACGCGTTTCCCATTTATGTGATTTATCAAATCACACAAAATTGACGCCTTTTTTACAAATAAAAAAACGTAAAAACCTTTTTGGCCAAAACCGATGTATATGTCGTTTTCAAAATGTATGCGTACATTAAATATTAAAAGTCTCTTTTTATTATTTTTGAAAAACAAAAAATATACAAATAATATATAAAATAATTCAAATACAATTTTGTAATAATATTTTTAAATCAAATTTTATATAAAGTACCGAATTTGTAAAATAACTGACGAAAAAATAACATTCGCCCGCAGTTCCTTCACCTCCTTTAAGAGGATATCAATTGCAACTAACGTCCTGTAGGGGAAAAATTTGATCGCAGAAAGTTCTTCTTCTTCTTTTCCTCTTAATAGAGGTTGGCACAACTTTATAAGAAGCTATTCAGCCACTGCTGCTTGAAATAAATGGAAAAGAATTTGTCGTGTCAAGTTTGTAAATAAAGGGAAAGTTTGTTTATATTTCTAAAACTCCTATTGTATTGATGCCTCTTAACCCTTTCAATTACTATGTATGGGGCATTGTTGAATAGGATACCAATAAACATGTCCATTAACATGGTTGGTTTCTTATGAGCAGCTATTACCATGAAGTAATAACGTATATGAACCAACCATCAATAAAAATTTCATGCCAATACATATATCCTTACATACCTGATCCACTCTGAATTTACGTTAAAACCATTAAAACAATATTACACATCACTTATTGTGCCGACATTAAAACTACCTATATATTTTTCACACGTGTTTTGCATTAAATCTCATTAATATCTAGCCATACTATTATCATGCTATCCATCTATTATGTTTCTAATGCTACCTCTGTTCGAAAAAGAGAGTCCCATTTTATACACAAATTTGTATTAAAATCATACACATTATTGATACTTAATATGCCTCTCTTAAAATTCTTCGAGATCTTATGTTCTATGTACGTTGATTGATGTATTCTTCTTTTGGAAAAGAAGAATAACTTCTACGGGTCACTGATTTAAACCAGAGCTATAATAAGTTTTACCTGAAATTTTAAATAATAATGTTAACGTGCGACGAAGTAATTATTGAAATATTAGTATTTAGTATACAAATTCCTGAAATTGTAAGAATGAGAGGGAAGGCGAAAAGCTATAGAATCCTGATGCCTAGCGATACGTTGAAGATTAATAAAATTAAATGATTGGATAATTTAATTTGTATTTCAGTAAAAGCCCAAGAAATTAAGAAAGAAATATAGTTCAAGAACAAGAAAGAATTTAAAAATAAGACTATTAATGTTTTATAAAAAAAAATTAATTAAAAAAAATCTCCTTCGAGCCGGATTTGAACCAGCGACCTATGGATTTCAACTTAGATAGCCAACTACAGTCCACCGCTCTACCAACTGAGCTATCGAAGGGATATAGAGTAGAGTCCAAATACGCGTATAAAATAAAGAAAATTGTTTTATAAATATATATTATTTATATTTATTTATTTATTTATTTCACACATTTGTATTTCATAATTAACTATTTAAATGGAAATTAACTGAATATTAATTGCGATATAATATTATTTAATAGGAATCTTGGAAATTTATTGTTATAAATATTCAAAAATAAATGCAAGTACAGTAGGTAATAACGTACATAATTACTATTTTGGCCAATTTATTACAAGCTAATACTTTTAATGCTAAACTGTATAATAAAACCTATAGAAAAATAATAAAAAATGGAACATCAAATTTTGTACACATGTAGGTATATTCCTCAAACATGTTTTACAATAAAAATTACGGGCAATATGTTCGAAATTGATATAATATTGATCGTCTTGGCGCACAGGATTCGATAACACACTGCCGCATTTTACTAGAATTTGTAAAATTAAGACCAATCAGAAGTGCAGTTTTCATTATGTAGCATTCAGTGTAATAGGCAACCTTTGTTGTAATGAAGCGTTAGAAATTGCATATTGAGGATAGTAGATCGTTCGAAAATACCTCTAGGTGGCAATATCAGTAAGTAAATTTAAAACCTTTTATTTCTTTTTAACTTGCAAATGTTGAATTTTTAGCACTATAAGTGTAAAATAACTTTTCGAAACAATTAATTCGTGAAATGTAATACTTTGGCCCTACGTTAAGCGCCTGAGTCCTGCACAAGTGACTACAATACGGTTTAGTGTTACAAAAAGCCCAATTATTCTCCCCTTCATTGAACGATTGCTCTTTTAGTGATTTTCTTTGTCCCAACCTGAAATCGGTTCGAATGAATTGAATTATATTGTGTTACATGCGTACACAAAAATTAATTTTGATCTTCGCCGCGCTCTTTATGTCTCACATATCACCATTTAATTTTTTATTATTGTAAGCCAAGATTACTTAACGCATATAGGAGTATATTTTCAAAAAAGTTTGTTTAACTGTTCATCCCACATTGTCAACTAAAAGGTAATTTTGATGCATCTTTGTTAAATGATTAACTGGAAGCCATATTATGCAATGGTATTAACGCACAAAACATTCATCAACATACGGTTAACAGATGATTTCTTTTCGTTCCCTTTTAGTTCAAACCCATTTGCCAAAACTCCCTTCAATTACTCGTATAGCAAAGAAAAGATCAATTCCTTAAGTGTTTATTTTAATTAATTTAGAACTTTGCATAGATGAGAATTAAGCAATACAATAGCAAATAGGTACTATTTATTATGAACAAAAATGGTATTTGTCCTTATGCGAAAATTTCTAAATGGAATTTTGATTGCGGAACGAGATAAGAATGTTTTTTTTTTGGGAGATAAGAATGCTTTAGTCTTTCGCACTTTTACAAAACTGCTATTAAAACATTAACCCTCAAATGGCAAATGCGAGCCAAAAGCACAAGTTCTTAAAAGGTCATCAAATAAAGCGGGCGATGAATGGGGAGATATCGTCTTACAATCCGTAATACAACAGCTAGGCCTTTATCAATAGACTCTCGCCAGATATAATAAAGACTCCTTGAAAGAATAAGACAGGATGTAGGCAGTATGACATGACTACGTGGGACCAAAAGCTAGGATAATAAGTCAGGATATACAAGATGTGTGCAACAGGTTTTTAAAGTTCCAAGTTACACCTACTTCAGGGGTTTGCGTATTGTTTGAAGGGTACTTCGTGTGTACATTATAGCTTTATATCTTATGGGAGCAATCGCTCAAGGGGTGAAATAAATGTACGTTCAGGAACTATGAAGTAGTTAACTTATTTTATGTATATAAATTTATTTATTGATTGTGATGTACTTATTTCTTTTATTTTCTGCTAATTATAAATGTGAAGCTCGTAGAGACTGCATGAGATGTGTCAACGAGTGTCATCGCAAGTAAAACAAAGATCTTATCTTGACTACCAGCATTGTGTTGATCAAATCGCGTCCAAGACAACTCAATCTTCAGCTGTTGAACAAAAGTCGATCCCACGGTGACGCGATTGTGTCTTGGCAGACAGAAGGGAGTCTTCCCATTGACTGCGCACAGTCACCCCTATGCGAAAATCTTCCATTGTTGCTGACAAATGAGAGCTATTCCGCCCGGCTTAAATGTTTCAAATTTCAGAATGTTTGACGGCTAAATGGACTACTTTTTTCTAATAAATACGGAGGAATAATTGTAATGAATATTGATGAAGTTACGAAGGGAATTAAGGTGAATGTAAGACGCGCAGAGAGAAAGCATAACAAAATTTTAAAAGTAGGAATTAAAAAAAAAGTGAATGCGTTTTGAATTATAATAGTTAGAGAATAAACAATCTGAAATAATTAAAAAGAATACTTGACCGGAAAACACTATTTACAGTTTTGACATTCAAAAATATAACTCATGTTTTAATAATAAAAAGGAGATAAAGTTGTGCAAATGATTGCAGGAAACCCTAGTCAAGAAAAAATAAATTAGTCATCTCCATCAGAGAAGTATGTTTTATTTTAAAATTAAACTTCACAAAATCCTTGAGAAAAGTTGTAAGAAAAAATATATCATGCTAATAAGTAACTTATCAAAAATACTTATAGGTACTTATTTACTTCAAAGTAATAAAACACAATAACGATTTTACTTGAATTTTTTTCGTTTGTTAAAATACAGAATAATATTCGTGAACGTACCACCGGTGAATATTTCTATGTTTACTACAAGATAAAAATTTTGCTCGTTGCAATGCAAGAGGAAAATAAGGCAAGAATTCATGTCTACCTGATATTTTGTCCTGTGCTGAATTGATGGCCTACCTTATACGCCGTTGAACATATCAGATATCATATAATAAAATTCACATGCTGGAAGTCTGGAGGCATTTGAAAGCCACCGTACTTTGGATGCTATCAGGTGTAGACCGCCCATAACCGTCGGAATTAAAAGAAAACCGAGCGGAGTACTTTAGATTTTAGCTTATGAATGAACTTTATAATAGTCAGAGAGCACAACGCAAATAGGAGGACACTGTCTGTGCCTTACTGAAAGGTACATCCGGGGCGTTTTCTAACCAGATCCTGTTGATCCAGAAACCGTCTTTTTCGGTCGGTTTGCATCTATAGAAAATTATTGTCTTTGTATAATACATGTTTGTATCTATAAATAATATCAAAAGTACCCATTACACTTTTTTTTAATTTAGGCCTATAAATCATTAGTTTTGTTTATACTCGAAGCATAATCTCCAGTCGGAAAGTATTGTTACACGGTTGGGCCCTTTTACCTTTACAACACATTGTGATATTCATAGTCGCTCTTTATTACAAATTCCTGGACGTCAACACGTTCATTGAGGAGTAATAGGTGCGTAAATATCTCATTCACAGAAACCGCATACGTTAGTTTCGGACTTGTTAGTGCTGTTAGTTGATGATTTGTCATTTTCTGTCAAACAAATCGCTGCCCCACTTTTCTACCTGGCCATCATCGGTAGCGCGTTCCTTCTTTTGTTGAAACTGAGCAAACGCGAGGGTTTCCGGCGTACTATTTACAAGTAATGACACAAAATAGGCTCCTGTTGAGTTTGGCATCAAGTGGTGCGTGAAAAATGTCGCTCAGATTATGAACGAAGCATTTGATGAAATTTGAAGATGTGTACGCCTGTTGACATAAGTGTGCATGGCTTGAGAAGTTACCGAAGATCATCTTCTAATGCATAGAGCTTTTGGAATGTGATTTTTGGAAATCAAATTTTATTTCAAACAATTCTTACATGCTTGAAAACTCAAGCTCGGTGCTGAAAGTCGTATACGACTTTATATTTATAAATACAGTGAAACCTCTATTTATCGATTTTGTAGGGACCGTGTAAAAAAACGATTATCGCCAGAGAACGATCATAGCGAGTTAATGTGGCAAAATTTAGAAATAAGCAGCTTCATGTTGAGTAAACTAGTTTATTTACAATATTTTTAACACGTGCACAAATAATTCAATTTTAGTCAACAATTTTAATAACACTGCCGTCTTGCAATTCTCAAATAGCTAGCAACCCTCTTTTATCTGAACACTATCATTTTTCACGCATCGACCTTTTGGATTTTGGCTTTCATGACTCTATTCAGCTTTTAAAAGAAGAGTTCCGACCAGGAAAACATCCATAAAATTTTATCTGAACAACTATCATTTTTCACGCATCGACCTTTTGGATTTTGGCTTTCATGACTCTATTCAGCTTTTAAAAGAAGAGTCCCGACCAGGAAAACATCCATAAATCCGCTTCAACGACATTATAAAAGTGTCGTAGATGGTAGATGGTACGGAAGTACATAAGTCCCGAATAGCACTTTGTTAGGTCATTTCTTAAACACTAAGTGTGTTATTGTGGTCGGTGTATTTAAAGAGTTCTTTATACTTATTCAAGGTTTTAGAATTTAAACGAAATTTCTCGTTTAAATTCTGCATCCTTGAATTTAAAGAGCTCTTTAAGCTTAAATTACTATAATATCACCTTAAACCGTGAAGTTCTTTAAAGTCGTCCGGTAGATGCAGATGAATTTTCAAATTGCCGATACTCGAGCTTGTTGCTACCAAACAAAAAGCATTTATTTTGGAGGGGTTCTTCTCCGCTTCTTCCATAATTCTCAGATGTTCCTGTACAGTTTCCATTTCTTATAATTAGTCTGCAAAGTCAAAACTAAAACGTTGTTAACTAACTGTATGCCATGCCGTTTGGTCTAGTATTGAACAACTACACTAATATAATTACTAGATTCTTCGAATTCAAATCAAATGTCCATTGCTATCAAGAAATAATTCCTTAAGATGCCGTTTTACAATTACTTTTGTAATTCAACATTTAGATATACATACTTTGAGAAAGCATTTTTTCTATTTTTCTATGGTCTGTACATAACTAGGTTATTATTTTGTTGGACGAATTATTCCAGACATTAATAAATTTATAGAACACACTTATACCTAGATCGTATTTAGCAACTTACCAAGCGGACAGTCTTCCATAA
Source organism: Quadriops clusia (assembly GCA_033557875.1). NCBI lineage: Eukaryota > Metazoa > Arthropoda > Insecta > Coleoptera > Hydrophilidae > Quadriops > Quadriops clusia. Next base: position 350 of record JAWQRP010003026.1, on the reverse strand, counting down.
AATATATCGTAAAAGTAATTCCGTGTTTACCATATGTTTTTGCTGTACTATTCTTGACTTTACCGGTTAATCATATGGTTTTATTTAACCTTTCAACACTAGTGCTAGGCACTGGATGCAAATTAATTTTTTTGTGGCAATTTAATTTATTACTCACTTCTTTCTATTACAACATAATTGTATCACTTGTTTTATTTAAAATAATAAAAAATTAAAGGAGTTGTAGGTAATACAAATTTACTTTATTATTACCAATTTCATACAATGAATTCTCTTCTTTCTATTTTTTACTTTCTCGCAGAGAAAGTATAGTGATCATGCGGAAAAAATTTTTTGAGATTTTAATGATA
>JAWQRP010003025.1:0-14187 GCA_033557875.1 Quadriops clusia | reverse complement strand
TCTGGGCAAGGTTAAAGGTAGGTTCACAATGTAATGTACCTGAGCTGTACACCAGGTACATTAGATTGTGAACCTACCTTTAACCTTGCCCAGAGGGTAAATGTGCTTTCGGCATGCCGCCCTAAGACATTTAAGAGTTATTTGTAAAGACCTCTGTATATCCATTGACTGTTAATTGTCTTTTCATAAGGTGTCCAACTTCGTAAATAAAAAAAAGAATGAATACTCAGTTTATGTGTCTCGTCTTCAACATTTAAAAGCTTTATTGACGCAGGTAAAAGGCTTTCTTATACACTTACATTTTAAATTGTTACTTTCTAATAAGATTGTCATTTTTGTTTTTTATGTCTTATACTTTTTTTAATTAGATTACAATAATTTTTGACATCCTCTTTTCATGTTTATAGTACCTAAGGAAGACTCAAGACTGAGACAAAACTAATAGTAGGTATATTATAAATAAATGATTAAGCAAGAATTTCTATGATTTCTCCCCTAAAAATTTTTCACCTTACTGGGTCGCTCAAACAATAATTGTATTGAAAAAAATTGGACGTGATTAATTCCTTGTTTAATTATTTATTCCACACACCACAGGGGAATTAATCACGTCCAATTGTTTTCAATTTACCTGACCTTGTTGGGATTTTCATTTATAATAATTGTATTAGTGATTAATTTTTATTAATTTATTGATGCTATTTTTGTATAGCTCGATGGAGTCTTCAGCAAATCGGAAAGCTTAAGTAAATGGTACCAAAACGTGAGGATCGATGGGTTTAGTGAGGGAAGTGTACTGGTAGATTATGTGCTTGAGTTAAACGATGTCGGTAGGCAAGTCGATACCTTGGAGATTAAGACATTGTTCCATGAATCCTTGCAAGATGCCTATGTTTCTAACAGAGAACCGAAGTCCAACGATTTAGGGGACGATTTCGAGGAGAAATTGGCCGAAGAGGAAGGTAAACTCAATTTGGGGAGCTATGTTGTCGATCCGAAATATACAGATTTTGTGGGTAAGTGTCATTTGTCGTATATGTGTTATTTCATGTTTCATGTTCCAGTTAATTATTTGTCATGTTCTATTTATAATGTCCTGGGTAAATAATAATCTCGTGTTTAAAATAAAATTCATTACATTTTGTTTTGAGCACATTAACTCGATAGTCATGTTTGTTGAAATATATTTATAGTTTTTTTTTACTCTTTTATTTATAGTTATTCCGAAGCAAATTTACCCTACTGTCGGCTATGCGGAAGACAACATCTTGTTACCACAATGGGCGATTGCTGTGATTGTTATTGGGTTAGCTTCTCTGATTTTCGTTATTATCTTCGGTGTGACTGTGGTAAGTTAACCTTCAGAAGATTAAGATAAAATTTTCCTTAAAAAAAATTGTTTTGAATTATTTAATCAAAGGTTCAGAGATGAATAGAAAATTATTCCAAATGATCTGTAGTGTATGCGAAATGTTTTTTTTTCCTAATAAGATCACTGGTTTTAATAAATTTAATTATTAAATATCTTTCAAGAAAAAATAATTAGGCTAAAAATATTCTCGTTCATATTCTAGCTGGTCAATCGGCAGAAAAATGCCAAAAAGAAACAACCAACAGCCCTTACAGAAGACATGTTAAACGAACTTAACAAGAACCACATGGGAGGAATAGATAACTTCGGAGCCGAAGATATCTATAATATGGAAGATGTTTGGAATGAAAGAGGGGGATATGAACCAAAATTACCAAAAAAGGTAAGTACAGAAATAGAAAGAAAGAAAGTGTGAGAGAGAGAGAGAGAGAATAAGAGAAAAACAGAAAAAAGGGAGAAAAAAGAGATAGAAAGAAAATAGAGAGAAAGATGACAGAGACAAAAATAGATAGTTAAAGTGATAGCGAATAATGAAAAAATAGATACAGATATAACTGTCTGTGATATAACTAACAATAGAGAGATTGATAAATTGAGAGAATAATAACAGAGCAAAAGAGAAGAAACAAAAGCGAAAATATAAAAAGAAGAAGGCAACCAATTGACTCAATTTTGCAGAGATCATCCGGATCCATCCATGACAACAGCATGTCGAACCTTTACGATAGCTGGAAGTCGGAATGGAACGGCTACTACTATAACGCGTACTATGGAAACAACCCCGGCAGTAGCCACAGCGGCTATGGCCGTCGACGATCCGACTACGACACAAACTTTTAATCGCCTCAGACGAGATCCAAGCAAACGTTTTGTCTGCCATCAACTCGTCAACCAGAACGTGAGACTTATGTGAAAAATGCTGCCAAAACGGTAAACGGAAATTTCCCGGACGACAGACTGGACGGCAACCTTAGGATATATGTGCTCAAAATTAGGGTTTTAGTATTATTTATGAACTAAGTTGTTCGTGTAGGATCTGTACATATTCTTTTCTACGACTGCATGACTTTTGTGCACAGATATTGCACAGCTAGCCGTCGATTTGCATCCGATAAGAGACTATTAAGGCTGTTTTATGAGACAACAAAAATGGAATTCGGCAATAGGAAATGTTAAACTTAAAAGTAAAAAATAAAACCGAAGAGTGAAGATGAAACTAAGAAGTAAAAGATAAATCTAAAGATTAAAAGATAAAACTACAGAGTAAAAGATAAAACTAAAGAATTAAAAATAAAGTTAAAACATAAAAGATAAAACTAAAGAATTGAAGATAAACCTAAAACATAAAAGATAAAGCTAAAGAGTAAAAGATAAAGCTAAAGAGTAAAAGATAAAGCTAAAGAGTAAAAGATAAAGCTAAAGAGTAAAAGATAAAGCTAAAGAGTTAAAGATAAAGCTAAAGAGTTAAAGATAAGTCTAAGGATTAAAAGTAAAAAATAAAACTATAAAGCAAAAGTAAAACGTAAAAGCAAAGACCGGCAGGTTAATCTAGTCAAGCAGCCAGCGCCAACGTACAGTGCTTTTTAGCTGTAGTGCATCGGCTGTGAATGCATATTTAAGACTTTTATTTTCCGGACATCGAGACAGGGCTTTTGGTGAGAATAAACTTAATGTATTTACCTTATTTCCAGATAGAGATAATATTAATGATTTCGTGTTGGATGTTTACTATTAAATACTTATACATCTATTTTAACGTTGATTATTGATGTTATTTATGGTTCAAAGCACATAATGTTTGTTACTATGTATCTACTTAATTGATGTATTGCATTAAATATTTAAACGAAATATTCAATGAAATATTTAAATGAAATATTTAAATGAACTATTTAAATGAAATATTTAAATGAAATATTGAATGAAATATTGAAAAGGAATATTTTAAAAAATATTAAATGAAATATTGAATGAAATAACATTTCAAGGAACACAAAATTCAAGACACCTGTAATTTCTTTCACAATAAATTAATAGAGCTTTCCCCCTAAGTGCCATAACATGCCCTTTGATCACCACCGGTGTATCGATCAACCAATAAATAATGCAGTTAGAAGGCAACAATGCATTCCCATGTCAATTAATGATAGAACGATTCGTTTCGAGATGAAAGAAATTACAAAAGATGCCCACCATTGCAAATTGTTACGCCCATCATTTGCTCTCTTTCTGTAAATGAAATAAACTCGTGCTTTTGTTTCATTTCCACCCACTTGCGTGTTTTCTGTAAATAAATGTACATATAGCGTAAATATTTTTCTCTATTTTATCATTATTGAAGAAACATAATTGTAACAGTATCATTTCTATAACATAAATTATTATTAGGATTACCTTCCTAAGATGTTAATAATACCAATAAAAAAATCTAATAACGGTTGATTATTTCTTATAGACCCTCATACATTTTCTTATACTCTTTCTAACTCCAGGACTCCCATCTTGAATATGTCCTTTCTGACAAACATTTTTATCCTTCGTGAATCGCTCATCTTTACAAATAAATGATTTAAAGACGAGGCAGTTTAGAAAATCATTTATTTATTTTCTATGAACATACAACAATGGTAAATTATATTTGATGTGTTTACATTGAATACAATAAAATAGAGAATTTGTAAGGTATAGGTAAGTTAATTTTTTACTTGAAGATATTAGGTACTAATTTCCTTAATAACAGTGACATCACGGGGAAAAACCCCCGAAATAAAACTATTTAAAATTCTTGAAACACATCAAGATTGCAATAAAATATAAAAATAATAACATATTAAATATTTTAGATACAACTATTAAAAGAAATATTTCTTTCTTTACATTTCACAAATATTTCTTACTTTACAATATAATATGTATGAAGAATAAAATAAAAGTAATAACGGTTGATTATTTCTTATATAAACTGTTGATTATTTCTTGTATGCCCTCTTATACATTTTCTTCAAAACTTTCTAAATCCAAGGTTCCCATCCCGAATATGCTCTTCCTAACAAATTCGGGTCCGTCGCTTGGTCGATCAGACACCTCACTTGCTGCTCGGCGGTTAATTCTTCCAAGGCACAATTTGTCCGATAATTAAATTGCTCAACCCCTTCCACATATTCACAATATTTAGCAATGATCTTCTTTTCTTCATGGACCTTCCTTGCTTCCAATTCCTCTTTCGTTAGGCTCTTCGGGTTAACACCATTTAACTTCCGTTTAGCCCTAGACAGCAACACATCAGGATACCAATCGAAATCTTGCGAACCGCTGTCGCTTTTCCTCAACCTCTTAGCATGTTCGATCCAATCCATCGAAGGCTCCAAAAGAAAAACATTCATGGTGGCCAAAATGCATTCTTGCCTCTTCTGCAAAGCTTTTAGGCAATGGATCATTGGCTCCCGGAAGAAACCGAATTCCTTCAAAGGGTCCATGAGGTTCAGGATGTGGGGGGTCAGTCGGAAAGGGATTAATTCCGGAATGGGCAATATGGTGGTTGCCAATCCGAACGCGTACCCGAAATCTATTCCGACGGCTTCTCCGCTTGTTAACGAGATTAAGCTGTTAGACATGTGCCTGTCGCCTACTCCCATGATCCAATTCGAAAGACACATGACTGCGTAAGTGATGGCGAATTTTTGCCGGAGGATGACAAAACTTTCTGTGTCGACGCTAATATTCCAAAATGCTTTCCTGCAAGAGAAAAATCATGGAATCGATTGGAATTGATTGTTTGAGGTTGTCTTTTACTTTTGATTGGGAATTATTTTACCTTAGTTATTTTTTGTTAGTTACCTTTCATTAGGTACTTATGTTAATTTTCAATGGTTATTTTTTGGTTAGTTACTTTTCCTTTTAGTGTTTTTTCTGTAGTTATTTTTCATTAATTATTTTTCATTAATTATTTTTCATTATTTATTTCTAACCAGTTCTTTTTCATTAATTACTTTTCATTATATATTTCTAATCAGTTATTTATCATTCATTACTTTTCATTATTTATTTCTAATGAGTTACTTTTCATTAGTTATTTTTAATAGGATATTTTTCATTTGGTACTTTTCATTAGTTATTTGTCACTACTTACTTTTCATTAATTACTTCCAATGAGTTATGTTTCATGAATTACTTTTTCTTAATTATTTCTCATCAGTTATTTTTAATTAATAATTTTCTTTGTACATGTATATATTATGTGCTTTGTATATTTTTGTATGAAACTTATTACGAGTGGAAAACCAATGGTTTTTTCTTGTTAAATATTTATTCTTTAAGATAGTAAACATTATGAGGCAATTAGGTATTGAGATGAGATGAGATTTATTAATATATATATGCATATATACATGTCAATTGAATAGTGGGTTTAATGGGTTCTGAGGCTCTCCATGTATTCCTCTATGGTGTAGAAGGCGCCCTCAAGGAGGATCACTTTTAAAACAATAAATGCCTAGAGGCCATTTGTTTCTTTTTAAGATAATAGAGGTTTAGAAACAATTTAGAAAGATTAAAAACCATTTAGGACTTAGACAACAAAAGTTTTGTGATATTCAATGCCTCTGTCTAGTTTTAATAGAGGAACAATAAAATCCTTTGTCAATTTTCAAGCACAAATAAACTGTATTTCAAGACAGTAAAAGTTTAGAAAAACATTTGTCCATTTAATATGGTAAAGGTTTAGAGACAATGAAAGGCTTAGTCTAATTTTAAGAAAAAATTATGAAAATATAAGTTAGGCAATTAAAATCTGTATCCACTTTCAAGACAGTAATTGATAAAAGATCTTTAAAAACTTTATCAGTTTTAGAAACAATTAAATCTAAAAATTATGTCCATGTTTAGAAAAGTAATGGTTTAGGTACAATAAAAATGAAAAATTTATGGACAATATAAAGAAAGGTTCGAAATCGTAAAAACTTGTCTACATCTTAGGTAGCAAAAGTCTTAAGACATTATAAAATTTTAAGAGAGTAAGATTAAGAGACTATAAAAGCCTTTGTCTGATTTCAAGACAGTAAAAGTTTATAGACCATTAAAAACTTTGTCCACTTATAAGACAGCAAAGGTTTAAAGACAATTAAAGAAAAGATTTTGACTATTAAAGATAACGTTCATTAATAATATTATCACGTTTAAAAAAATTAAATTTAGAAACCATTAAAGTCTAAAAACTTTCAGTTTATAAAAAGATATTATACTTAGCAAACAAATTACTCACTTGAATATATCATACGGCACCAAATTAGTGACATAATTAAATTTAGCGACGGTCGCATCTCGTCCATTTTTCAAACAAGCTCTCCGATACAATTCCACAAGTGGTTCCTTCGCCCCAGATGTTATCCCCTTTTCATATTCCTCAGCGGCCTTCTTAAATTTCCCTTCTTCACTTCTGTCGGCAGCATCGTGAATAAACTCCCGTAATACTTTTGTTCCTTTCATGAACTCAATAATTCCCAGAGTGCTGCACAAAGGAATTACGTTATAAGTGTTGAGCTTTAACTGTCGCTTTCGGCAAGCTGGATCTGCTTTATAAATGCTGTTCATTACATTAAATATTTGTTCGATTCTTTGGTCTTGTCGGAGATCTTCTCCGTGCTTAACTAAGAAGGCATATTCCTTAGCGTCGCTTCCCAGGATCGTTATTTTAATCGGATATCTTAAAGATTGGAAGACTTGAACCTAAACTCATAAAATTGCAAATTAATTCACCAACAGATGTATATAAAAAAAACTGTTTACATAAATGATAATAATGAAAATTTACTTAAAAATGATTAATGAAAATTTATATAATAATGAAGAATAAAAATGTATATAAAATTGAGGAATGAAAATGTATACAAAAATGAAGAATAAAAATGTATACAAAAATGAAGAATAAAAATGTATATAAAAATGAAGAATAAAAATGTATATAAAAATGAAGAATAAAAATGTATATAAAAATGAAGAATAAAAATATATATAAAAATAATTCTAAAGTTTCTTACCAACGGGAGAAATGAAGAAATTTTTGCGTGGTACTCAACCAAAGGCTTCCTCTCCCCAGAGTATTGCCCAGGAATTTCGATATTATACTCTTTTCCGAAGTTATGAAACTCGCTTAACCATGGACTACAATCCCTCAATTTGTTTACATCCGAATTTAATCCCTTGATTTTAATCTTCAACTTCTCCAGTTGGCCCAAAATTTGATTTGCCGACAAATTCCGAAGTCTCCGAAAATCTTCCTTCAGTCTTCCCATACTTTTGAAGATATCCCCTTTGAACTTACTTCGCTCTTCCGGATACAACTCCCTAATCGTTTCCTGCACACCTTCTTCGATATTTCCCTTATTCTGAATTATCCTATTAAGTTTATTCACTTGATCTAAGAGAACGTTTTTCGGAACCGTCACCCACTTAAGGCCTTCCAAGATTTCATCAATAACCCCGAATTTTGGATAAAGTGTGTGTTTAATCAAGTTGAGGACTGTGTCCCGATTGTTAGAATAAAAATTGGTTATCAAACGTTTCTCTGAACACAAACGATATGGATACATAATAGCTTGCGGATAGGTCTTTGCAATATTCAGCACAATATCCGTAACGGCAAATGAGGCGAAAGTATCCAAACTGGCTAGAAGCTGAGGTATCCACTGCAAATAGATCCACGTCGGTATTTTGGCCGTTTCGGAATGGAAAAGAAGTTTGTTTTCTGTTTCCAATGAAGGACAATTTAAGATGCAAGGGAAAAGCTGTCTCGCTTCGGCTGAATCGTACAAGATCGCTTTTAAAACAAATGTGATGAAGAATTTTTCGAACCGAGCTAAATCATCCCTTGCTGCATACGCCAATTTTAAGTAGCTTTCTCCTATGTCCTTTGCATTAAGATTTTGCTCGTGTGATAGCTTATCCTCGCAGTATTCCAAAGTTTTCGATAAAATGTTCATGCCGAAATATTGCATATCACCTTTTGTGTCGACGGGACTGCCTTTGGTTATATCGATAATGGTTTGGTGTTGCTGTGGTGTTAATATGTTGTTTGGTATAATCGGAGCTAGATCTTGCGTTATTCTGAAGATTAACAAATTCGCTTTGAAGATTTCCAAGGGGTTTGTTTCGTTTGGTTCTAGGAGGCCAGCTAAAATTTAAAACGATATAAATAAATGATTTGATAACTTTTGTTTCCAACTATTTTATTGTTTATTGTTCATTTAATTTGTGCTTTGCGCTTTTTGAAATTACCTATTTTTGTTTTAAACATTCATATTTTATATAACTACTGGGTGACTGCAAATTAAATTTGAAAATATTCATTCATAAGGGAGATTTAAAGAAATGCACATTTTGGGGACAACTACATAATTTCAAATAGCACGATAAAGCACTTGTACACTCAACTCCAGGCTCGTTGCTCCCAAGGTTACATAATAGATTATAACCTTGTTCCATGAAGCATTTTCAAGTAGCCTTGAACAGTTAGCAGTCAATGGTGTTTAGAGAAATTTTGTGACTGAAAGGCATTGGTCACTAGCTGTGGGCAACAGTTCTGGACGGATTCATCGATCAAGGTTTATATGTATTATGTGTCGTGGTTGAGTCTTTATCGGGTTTACAATTCAAATGCTGCTATGCCAGAGGTTCAATAACAGAACGACAGCTATTTTTTTGATACTAGAAATTAATTAAAAATTATCTCAAATTTTTATTCCAGATGACAATCCAAATTACCTGTTCAATTTGATGCGGTTAATTTGTAGTCACCCAGTATAGCGTTAGTGTTTAAATCTGCTCCAAGTGGAATTTTTTTTTGTTATGGGTTTTATAACCAAATTTATAAATAAGACACTTCTCACGCCCTTAGGTTTGCTTTTATTGGCTATGTTTTGTCGCTCTAAGGTCCGCTTTTACAATCCTCAATTATCTCTCAGTTAGTTAGCCAACTAATCAACTATCAGGAATTTTTAAAACAGCGATAACTGATTGGTTAGTTAACTAACACAGAGATAACTGTCGTTTGTAAAATTGGGCCTAAGTCGCCATCCTCAGGCCAACAACACCAAGTATCTGAAATGGAGGTAACAGCAACACTTAATGCTTAAAGGCGTCAGTTTGCTGTTGTTACCTCCATTTCAGATACTGAGGATGCTCACTTAGACCCGATTTACACATAGCCAGTAGCTAAAGCAAGTAACTATAAAGCAGATTTACTAAATTTATTACTTGCATTAGCCACTAACCTCGTGTAAATTAGCTTTTTACTAACTTGCTTTAGCCACTGGCCATGTGTAAATTCAGCATTAGACCGGCGAAACGTAGCCAATAAAAACAAACCTAAGAACCCGACAAATGTCTTATTCATCCACTATCATCACCTTGGGACCAGACCAACTCGTATTTTGAATTTTCTGAATGCCTTCCGGGAATTTTCTGATCAAGGTAGTATATAAATTTATAAAGTTTGGTAAAATAGTCCAAAAAATATATTTTTATCGATTTCAAATTATTTTTAGGTTAATTTTTCAAATGCATATTTTACAAATTTTGCATTTTTGAGAAACATTTTCATTATTATAAAGGTAATTGCAGCTGTGAGTCGTAAAAAGAGGAACCATTTGAAATCAACCCCTAACAATTTATCAAGCTAATGAAAATAATGTAGAAAAAGAATAGGCAACATAAAATTTACAAGGAGTGGAGAGCACTTAATCTCTTAAGAATCTGGTTTCCCATATAGTGCTAAATATAAAAATTAAAAAGCAAATAAAAGTTAATGTCAATAAACAAAATTTAAAAAAACATATATAAAAAAAGGTCCTTTCTATTATTCAAAAAAATTGATTCATACCTGTTTTCTTCCAAGCTGTAACAGTGAGACCAGCATTGAGCCCTCCCTCATCCAAACTACTCCTCAAAAGCAACAATTGGCAATAACCTAATCCGTATTCGAATTCTTCTTCATCGCTATTTTTGCTGTGTTCGCTCAAACTCCAATATTTTTTACTAGCATGGAAATTCTTTAGTTTCATGGCATGCTGCGACAAAGATGTGTACATTCTGAAAGTGAGTTCATCCAGCTTTCTGCAATAAAAGTGGTCATTTCTGATAACAGGCAACACTTTAAACTTTAATAAATTGATGTATGCTGATCTGTAAAATGTTTTCGTTTCGTTGAGTACGATGGAAGGAGATTGCACATTCGGAATTTTGTTCCAGTACGTCAGCAAGTTGTTCAACTTGCTTTCCGAATTGTTCGGGGCCATCTTTTTGTATCCTTCCAAAAAATTCCACATGTCAAGGGTATTCTGCATGTTCAAGAGTTTATTAACTCTTAATGAGCTGTAAACTGGGTTCAGTTCGGCCCAGTTGTCCAAAAAATTGCTCATATACTCATTAAGGTAAACTTTTGCGTTATCGACCTTATCGATCTCGAGCCATAAAAACGCCAATTCTTCCAAATAACCCGATTTGAAAATGTCTTTCTTTGCATCGTCCATGAGGAAAGTGTTGAAAGTCTCCAGCAATACTTTGCGTTTTTCTGAGTCTGTGCTGGAATTCCGAATTTCGGCTTTTACATACCAAGGCATAAGTTTCCTCTGGTTCCAATTATCGTCCCATAATTCTTTCCAAATATTCACATCCTGCGGTTTATTGACTGTTGCATGGATAACTTTGGACAAGTCGTCCCATTGGGACAAATTCGCCAAGCATTTGAAATAAGATTCATAGTAAAAATCTTGTCGGTTAGCCGATTGGTCTTCTTCCAAAGCTTTCCGGTAGGCTTGGCTGGCGGCATCCCATGATCCAGCGGCTTCGGCTTCAAGTGCATCGAGCACGATCTCTTTGCATTTCATTTTTTCCATGAAAATCGCCGAGATAATGTCCCATTGATCCATTGCTTTGTATAAAGTAGCCAAATTGATCCAAAGGTTCGATTTCAAGTTGTCAGGGATGGCACTGGATCGTTTACTAGAAGTTGGTTCTGAGTCTGTTTCGTTTTGGAGGTATTCTTCCAGCAAAACACTTCCGATGGACATTAAACCACTTTGTTCGGATACCCTAGTGACAAGATCGTGGTGGAATCGCATTTTGTCCTGGTGTTTCAAAGATAGCTCTAATAGGGCACCCATCAAACTGGGGGAACATTCCTCAGATATCTTGAAGATGTTGAGAACTCCGTACATAAACTCCATGTAAAAATCTCCTGAAATCCGTGGTTTGGCCATGATTGCTCCGAACATAGTTAAGAAGAGATGTTTGGCGATTACCGCATCGTGCTTAGCCAGCATTTGCAAAGGTGTTACTAATTCCGACAAGGATATCTGTATATCCGGGTATTCCCCATCACGATATCGACGGAACAATCTGGCCGAGTGTTCCTTTTGCTTGAAGGAGTCTTTCCGGGCTTCCTCCTTTTGCTCGCCTTTCTTCACTTCCCGGAAAGCACATTCCCGGGAAACCTTCGACTTGTCCTTGAGGAATCGCCTGTTTCTTTGCTGCCGATACAACTGGGACATTTCCAGGTGATTTGGGTTTTTGAATGATTCGGAGAATACGGTGTTAAATAACAAAGTGCTTGGTCTGTTTCGGATGTATGCAGATTTCTCTTCTGTTAAACTTTGAGATGTTGATGATTTTGCTACTGAGGAATGACCCATTGAAGAATGACCCGTTGAAGAATGACCCGTTGAAGAGTGACCCATTGAGGATTGACCCGTCGGTACGAATTCCATTGATCGTTGAGTAATAAGCAACATGTTAGGATTAACAGAACCGAAACTCGAAGATGCTTCGCTTCTTTGAGACGAGACAAACATGGGAACATTCGAAGCATGTCGCATCCTCCAATCGCTATTCGGAGTGTATTCTTGAAAATCGCAATGGTGAAGCGAGTTGGCATAAATAGCATCGTTGAAACAATCCAATTGCTTCAATAGGTTCAATAAGATGTAAGTACCGTATCCTAGGAAAGAATCTTCCGTCAAAGGATTATAAAGATCTTTAATTATGTAAACAAATCTCTTCTTCACGTCTGTGGGTAAATTGTTTTCTTCCGACCAAAACGTGAGGAGTTTTTCTTCGATTTCCAATTCCGAGTCCGTTAAGCCCTGAACTAGCACATTTGTGCATAAAGTTACCAATTCATATCTATTGGAAAGATTTTGAGACTTCGCTCTGGCATGAGCTGCTATGAAAATATCAAAAACGAGGTTTCGACAAACCGGATTTTTGCTATAAATTAGTTCTTTCGCTACCAAAAGCAATTTGTACAAATTCAAGGCGGTGGAATCGATAGTCTTCAAAATTAATTCCAAGGATAAAATTTGTACTTCCGTATCGGCATCTTTAATCAGCTTTTCAAACTCGATCAACATCAAATTCGGATCGCTCTTGACAACTTCAATTGCATTAAGCAAAATCCTTAAAATCATCCCTTTGATGGTCGTGGAAACGTTAGCTAGCTGGGTCGTTAAAAATGCCACATGTGGCTCAATTATTTCCGGATAATACTTCGAAACCCCTTCCAAACAGTACAGCTTTTTATCTTGATCTGATAGCTTCAACAAACAATTTTGGACTCGAGGAACAAAGTTCTTCAAACACTTCTCATAAACAGAATTTTTTTTCCTCATGAAACGAATCGTCATACCGATGGTCTCAGAAGCAGGATGAAAAACATCCTTTTTGTTTCCTTTGTCCATGGTCCCCAGAAGCGACAAGAGCATGTCCTGACATTCTTTTCCCATCGGCCAAGGGGCCAAATCGCTCACAAGGAAAATTCCTATGAATTGAATTGCTACCTTTCGGTTCTCGGATGAGTTCAACTTCGTGACGATGATCTGATGCGGGATGACGAGATTCGCTTTGAAGGTCTCCACGAAACGTTTAAGGAGGTCTAAGTTATGTTTAAATAAGTCTGTACTTTTGTTGTAAACGTGATTCATTAGGAAATTGAGGAGGTTTGAGGCGATTTGTTGGTTTATGTTCATTGACGGGTTGTGCCATGATATCAGCATTATAATCTGCGGAAGATGTACATAGTATTTTTTCAGTTTTTAATGTACTTTCTTTGTCCTATAAGTAACTAAAATTAGTGATGAAATAAATAACCGATCTTAATTAAATCTATTATTATACATCTTAACTAAGATTTTTTTCATATCTTTAAATCATTCAAGTTAGTTATCGGACAATCGATTTATTTATATAGGTTGTTTAATTTGAAAGTGACCTAAGTCCATTTATATTTATTTATTTTATTTCAATATAATTAAAAAATTGCATTTGTTATACAAACTGGTATACCTCCACGATATCTATTAGTTTGGATATAAACCATGGAATCTTTAAAGTTCTTAGTTTATCTAATAGGTGGCAAGTGTACTTTCGCAGTTATATTTTACCCTTGATGGTAAAGGTGCTCTCAGAATACAGGTGTACAATAACTATTTACCTCTCATCTACAATGTAATGTCAATACAATACAGTGTAATCTCGGTAGTCCGAACTAATAGATGCAAGGGGGTGTTCGGATTACTGAAAAGTTCGGATTACAGTAAGTATTAGGAAAAAGGCTGTAAAAAAGAAAGAATAAACAGTATGTATTATTGCACATATCCATGTATGTATGTACACACAAAGAAATAGATATTTTTAAAATAAAAAAAAATGTTTTCAAATTAAAAAGTAGGTTTTTGATTAAAATTAAAAACTTTTATATTTAAATTAAATACAATATCATATATTTAAATGAAAATACATTTGAAAATATCAAATGCAACTTTTTC
>JAWQRP010003024.1:0-14189 GCA_033557875.1 Quadriops clusia | reverse complement strand
CCGCCGGTAAAGAAGCGCGCGACCGAGGGAAGGACAGAGAGTACCCAGTTGGCTAGCATGGCGAGTGGGCGAATGTTTGTGCGACTTAATATTGTTGTTAATAAAATAATTAAAATATAAAACAATAACTAACAGTAGGTACATATTATTGGAATTAAAGCAAACTAATTAATTATAGTACATGCATGTGTAGTAAGTGTTATATATATAGAGAGTGTGTTATATTTTAATGTGCTGTAGTTTTGAAACGTAAGTATTGTAAGAAAAATAATTGTACATGACAGATATATGCGAGTTTTTTGAGATAATTTTGGTTGCAATGCTTCTTTCTTCTTCGTTTTGTAGTGTATTGAAAAGGTTCCACAAAAAGACAAAACGTTTACAAATATATAAGATAATAAACATTAAGTATTAATTGATTTTCCTTAATTCCTATTATTTAATCAACTGAATTGAGAATACGAGGTCATGAGTACTACATTAACAAATTTATTTAATTATTAAATATTTTTATTAATGGGTATAAGGTCTTAAAAAAATTATATGTTTATATTATCCTCAACGTTTCGTTATACATTATAATAACTTCTTCAGAAGTAATAAATATAAAGATTATAAAATTTGAAATTTCCTAATTTGACAAATTATTTTACAAAATATCTTCTTATTTTAATTGACAAAACAATAAAAAATAAGTTTCACTTAAAAAAATAATAAATTGGAGAAAAGAGGTGACCAACAAAAAAAATTAAAAGAAGGAACCTAACTACCTATGGGTCTTCTAGGCCTGGACTTAGTGGTATTAAAAATAATAAAAAATAATTTTGCTCTTGGTTAATAAACTACATACATTGGTACTGCTTAAATTTACTTAATGATTCTTTTTAAATTATTAGTTTTATTAAAGAAAATATTGAAGGTCTGTGTTGAACGAAGAAGTAAAAGATAAGTTTTCTACATTATCGATAAGGAGAGAGGTCTTTGGTGTATGTATAGAATTCAAGTTGCGGTAGAGTTTGTCTTTGGGAGTCTTCTCAATCGTCATTTTTTTATTGTAGGTTTAAATGAAAGAAATGAATTATGATAAATTTAGAATTGGTTGGCAAATGTTATTTAAGTTAACAGTGTTACGTCGTTCATTATTATCTGCTTGACATTTATACTTATTGAAAAGCTAATTTTACGTTGTGATATTTGAATAATTAAAATCACTTGACGAACATCCGATAGTTTACACCAAAAAAATTGTATTTGTCGGAGGCGAATAAATAGAAACTTGCTTCTATGCGAAACTTTCGCAACTTATTGAAAACAGGAAAATATTTTCCTTGACTCGGAATACTTAACTTTTCATGAACAATATTCACGAGATAGATTTATATGAATAAAGCTACGCTCCCGCTGATTGGCGCGGCTGCTCCCAATGAGCACTCCAGAGACAGCGTTATCTTATAAGGAAACTTTTTATATCTCACTGTATTAAATCAAGTAGTTTCCCAAGTCGGGAGGTGATTGTATAGTTCAGAAATTCCATTTGTACGTATTGAGATATACCGCCGTTATTCTTGTGAGATGCGTCGTTTTATTTAAATAAAGGACCTTTATGGGACGGTCTTCCGGTAAACACGTTTGGGCTGACCTTTATATTTTGTTTTTCTGCGCGCTATCGATTCCCATCTAGTGCACCTATGTTTGAAGAGCTTTCCCTAAAAGTAAATAAAAGTAAGCCTCCGCCGAGAGAAAAACTTATCGGAAATGCGGGCATAAAGCAGTTTTCATTTTACTCAAAATGTTATATATTACCGGAGAAATTGCTTTTTAAATTTTCTCCTAAGATTTGCCCTCGCGTTTTCAATATGCACGGGCTCGTTGAAAAATTACCCTGACGCAGGCGAACAATGGATTTTTGGGAAGTTTTGCGTATTAGAAGAGCAGTCTCGCGCTTTATATTTTTTAAGTTTTTTTATCCAAGGGAAAGCTAAGATCTTTTTCGGGGAAAGCTACTCGCGGCAGAATCAATGAAAGCGCCTCTTCTTCCTAAAACTGCAATAAACCGTTGTTTTTATACACAAAGATGCGATTACGGGGTCGAGTTCCGTCCCAAACAACGACAGCATTGTCGTTTCCTTAAAGTATCGAGGTAGTGGCGTCTGACCCTTAGCGTCCTTACAAACGACTCCTTAGTCTGAATTTATTATTTAGAAGGACACGCAGGATATCTGATGGACGGAATTGGACCCTAGACACGTCCCTTAAAATTTCAGGATTTCCATATCAAATGTCGTTCAATTTCCTCTCTGGAAGGTTCAGGTTTTTGTCCTTTTCCTTGCCGCCTTAATGCGTCCCGATGTGCATATATTTTTTATTCTAAGACTCAAATATAGTTAGGTCGGACGTTGTAACATAACTCAGTGTCGAAGTTTAGCGTTCTTAGTTGATATGCTTGTCGACACACTGTAATTTATGGTGTCGCACGGTAGTGAAGTTGAGATCATCGTTAAGAGCGTGATGCAACATATTTCCGAGTCCATTAACCTCACCTTTAAATTAAATGCCAAAGTTTTAACTGTTTAAAATTAAACAGCCATAAAATAATGTACGTATTTTTATACAATAAGGCTTTTTTGTTTCTAGGATTTAAATGGAAAGCACGGTTCCTGACGATGTTTCTAAAACTACCATTACTTTTCAAATTAACCCTAATTAGAAATGAAATTTGTATTCCTTTAAAGCTTATCACAATCTCAGGCTTTTACTCGTAAGAATGCTAAACGATATCCCACTATACCACGCTCTTCAAATATTTCTAGAGGGCCATCTAATTCTGCTCTCATGAAAATTGTCGAGACTTGAACAACCCCTCAAGGCATCATTAGTTCCTTAAACCGTCCTGCCTGATTTAATAATAACACGAGCAGCTTCCGGCTGGCGCCGCAGCGAGCGCGACGTGTATGTGACCAATTTCGCAAGCAGCTAAGCAGTACCGAACAAAATTGCCGGATGATATGTTGATCCCAGTCGAGTTTTTGAGACAATACGGGGAATTCAATTTTTTCAGTGACGGGTAGGACGTGACCCCACTCGGTACATTGCGCACTTAGCATTCAACTCAGAATCCCTCTTATATTAGATATATCAACCCTGGCCATGGCCGGAGATAAGAAGTAAAACACATGCAGCCCAGAAGAATCCGGGAATGAGACGTGCTGCGCTCAGCACTCAGCTCTGCTCTGCAGTATATTCAGCCTCGGCTCGCTTCGTAATTGCATCAAATTCAAAATGATAATTGTTTCAAGTTTTACTCTTGTACTGAACACTCTTTAGTTTGCAGCTATGCACTGTTTGAATAGCACCGCTCGGGACGCAGCTCTGTGAGCACTGAATTCGCCAAAGCTTTTATATAAGTCGTATTTTATTTTCGGAGGAGGTGTATTGCATAATAATTCTCCTAGATAAGGACGACTTCAATCTAGATTTATTCTTACGCGCCGTGCTTTACAAAACTAACTGAAACTTGCATTTTATCGAAAAGTAACATTTTATGCCAATGTTTAATAGTATTTCTTTTGTTAGAAATTACATTTGGAAATTCAGGTCAAGATGTTGAAACATTTTTTCATTTTCTTGGCTTAATTTATTGGTTCTCAAGACGAGCGTTTCTTTCATTTAAATTAAGACAAAACAACACGTGTAAATTCATCTATATATAGTTTGTGTACCTTTAGTAAACTATTTGTTGGCAACCTCATTCCACCAATTCGTTGCCTAATCTTTTCTTACAGTGTACGCTGAAGAGACATCAATCTCGTTAGCGCAATCAGGTCCTTGTTAACCATAGAAATTATCTAATGAACACACATTAGGGCATGCAGCCAGAGAATCGGAGAAGTAGCCAAATTAGAACGGAGGAAATCATCACGGATTTGTTCCGGAGGATTGAAACCCCATCACGTATTACAGGCAAGCAAAACAAGGTGCTTGATTGTACAAAGTAATTGCTATGTGGGGATTTGAATAAACATAGAACATCAAAACAATGACTCCGCCTCGTTATCAATTCAATTAATACGTTGTAACCCTGACTGAAACCTGCGCAATATTATCGTTTATCAGGAGGACGAGTAGCATTTTGATTAGTCCGGGGATAAATAAACTTAAAGTGATTATTACTCGCATTTACTGTTCATCGACTTCGGTACTACTAGTCCCACCTACATTTCGGGCAATAATCATGATAATTTGCAATTATTGCATCTCTCCATAAGGAATTGTCCATTAATTGGCACTAGAACTCCCAATACTGTTCTACATAAATAAATGTATTTATCTTCGGAAACGCCGCACAAGACGTGAGGGTCGCGCGTCTACTTGTAATTTTAATCATAAATGTATTATTATTAGAATATTTTAATAACGTATTAATAGGTAATTATAAATTTAATAATAAGTCTAAAGTAGTGATGATAATAATAAATTAACAATAATAATAAAATCGAGGAAAAGAAATTCATAAAAATAAACAGTTTTTCGTTAACACCATCAGTGAAACTTTGTTTAAATTTTGAATTATCGAAGATCTACTGTAAATAAAGATAAACAAAATACAGTATAAATGAATCTTTTTGGAAACGATGATATTAATGTAGTTACCAATACTAAATAATCATAAGTAAATATTAACTATCAATGATAATAATTGAATAAACAATATGTTTTCAATAATAACCTTAAACTTATGATTGGATTTATTAAAACTATAACGTGAACTAACTATAAAAATTTCATATGTCATATATTTCATTTAACTACAAATTACTTTCTCACTTATTGTTCGAAGGAATAAAATGTTTTCGATTAATACATTTCTTTTCATTCATTGTACACGTATATGCCCAGTGTGTTTATTTTACATCTGTAATGTTATCGTTATTAATAACTTGACGATAAGGATGAACTATAGGTATTTCATCTTCTTTTTTAGAAAACCACATTTATTTTTTGTAATTTTCAAATTGAATTTTGTTTTTCTCGGTACATTTTTGTTTATGCACTCTATAAAGTTTTTCACCGAATACTTACTTATTGTCACCGTTATATAAAATTTTAAATATTAAATAATACATACATTAGATCATTTTATTTTCTAAAGAAACTGACAGCAGAGTCGTGCGGGAATAAAGTGTCAATATCTCTCAAGAAATAAAGTAGATTAAGGGTAGAGATCCTAGCAAGGTATTTCAATTATTAGGGTTTCAATAAAAGCCTAAGCCTTGCAAAGTATTTAATTTTTAGGGGCACTACAGTTTCGGCTTCTCAACTTAAGTCTTCATCAGGTGCTGAAATATATATAATTTAGTTTAATTAACATACCTAACTATATATTTCAGTACATATACAATCATCACTTTGTTCGGCACGATCGCGCAATGATCCACACCAATTTTAACGAAAATGTGTTTTGATTTTATCTTTACTCGTAGTTTTTTATAAAGCTAAACAAAAGAACTCTGTCACGTTGTGCATCATTTTTCGTTTCGTTTCTATTCATCTAGATTGTTTCGGCAATCACGCAATTAAGACTCAAGTATCAACAAAAAGACACATATAAACAGAAACCGATAATCAATTTCGCCCCAATATACACCAATCTAACACTGATAAAATTTAATAAAAAAGAAGAACAAGTCTTAAACAAGGGTCACAAATATGCAATAAACATTACTTATAATGAGAGAACTTCAGAGAAGCAGTTGAATTACTTAGCAACAGAACTAGATTATATTACCCAAACCATCCCAAACAACTTACAACTAAAAACACAATGCGCTAACTTCCTTATTGAACAAAAGGATAACAGAGGCAGAGACACGCACAAACAACATCAAATCCAAGAAAATAAAATAGTTAAAGATATCAAGAAAAAGATAGAAGAATCAAACTCAATAGTAACTATGCAGACAAAGGGAGTGAATTAGTAATCATACCTAAAAAAGATTACGTACAGAAAACACTAGAATTTACAAGTCAAAATAACTTCACCAAATTGAATAAGGACCCAACGAACAAATATTTGAACAAGATCAAAACAATAATCAGGAATAACACAGCCACATTAAACGACACATTTAATATAGCTCCAAACTTCAAACTAACACCGATGGACCCACAGTCACCAATGTTGATAAGCCAGATAAAATTGCATAAAAGAGGACTACCGATAAGACCGATAGTAACGTTCCACAACACACCGGTCTAAACACTAGCAGGTCTCTTGGCGAAACATCTCCCGTACTTGATGGACTATAAATCCTTGTACTCTATCAAGAACTCGGTCGAAGTTGTAAATCTCCTAAAAGAAATTAAACCTAGTCCAGACCAATTACTGATCTCATTCGATGTGAAGAACCTATTCACCAGTATACCAAGATTTGAAACAACTGAAATCCTGGAAGAACAATTAAAAACGATTAAGATGACAGAAAATAACATACAAAACATAATACAACTAACTAAAATAACATTAGAACAAGATTTTTGCCTTTTTGACGGTCAATACCATCAAATGAAGGATGGACTACCAATGTCCAATATCCCTATTCCTAGCGAATGTTTTCATGGACAACTTAGAGAAAACAATCTTGGATGAAAACTGCAGTTTTACTCAATACATTAAAATGTGGCGAATATACATGGATGACGTGATTTGTGTGTGGGAAGGCCCAAGGCAACAAACAGAAGATTTTCTCCAATACATCAACACCATCCATCCAATGATAACTTTTACAATGAAATCGGAGCGAGAGGACAAAATTAATTACCTAGACATTACCATCCAAAAGAATACGAAAAAAGAGAAATATACTTACGAAATATACAGAAAAGAACAATATACAGACACTATCATACCGGTCAATTCATACCACCATCATACACACAAAAATGCAACTTTTAGAGCAATGCTCCACAGACTGAACACAATACCACTTGAAATGAAAAATATAACCTAGAATTGTCCACTATCAAGCAGATTGCTACCAACAATGGATTTAGACCTGAAATCATAGATAAACTAAACGGCAAAATCAAACAAAAATGGACGAATAACCAAACAGAAACCACACTTCTAAGAAACCGAGAAGAAAACAATAAACACACCATATTTAAATCAATAAACTATTCCCACAAGGACACACATAGATTGGAAAGGATATTTCATAAGGATAAAATCAACTTAATATTCAAAAACAAGAACTCTATTGGCAAACTTCTAACAAATACAAAAGATAGGATAAATATACTAAAGAGAGCAGGAGTATATAAGATCAGCTGCCCAGAATGTAATAAATATTACATTGGAGAGACGGGTAGAAATCTGGAAACGAGGTGGGCTGAACATATAAAAGATAAAATATTTTCCGAAGTAGGAAGACACGCATTAATGACTGGGCATGAGTTTAGAAAGGAAAATATTGAATTACTTCACTAGGAGAACAACACAAAAAAAACCCAAATTCCTGGAAGCAAGTGAAATACACAAACACCAACCAAGAGACCAAGAGAACTGCTTATGGTAAACAAAAAACTGGAATTAAACTACACACCTCTATATAAAATAATTTAAATAAAGATCAGAATATAAAGCAAAACACGAACAATAAGAAGAAGTCACCACGTGAACAACCAATAAGAACTCCACACGAAGCACTCCACATCTCATACATATAAAAAGCAATAACAAGTAAAACGACATCTAAAACGGCACACATCAGAAAACGAAGTTAAATATTGCCGAAACAATCTAGATGAATAGAGACGAAAGGAAAAATGATGCACAACGTGACAGAGTTCTTTTGTTTAGCATTATAATAAAATACGACTAAAGGTAAAACCAAAACACATTTTCGCTAAAACTTGGTGTGGATCATAGCGCGATCGTGTCGAACAAAGTGATGAATGTATATGTACTGAAATGTATAGTTAGGTATGTTAATTAAACTATATTATAATCGTTTCAGCACCTGATAAAGGCTCAAGTTGAGAAGCCGAAACTGTAGTGCCCCTAAAAATTAAATACTTGCAAGACTTAGTTAGGCTTTTATTGAAACCCAAATAAACTAGATTACTAATTTTGACGCTTATGTCCTTTTTATGACAAATGTCGCCACTATCAAACGGGAAATAAAAACTCATAGATGAATAGGGAGAAATGTTCGGCATTACAGATTAGTTTTAGGTAAAAAATAGGTATGTAAAGTGCGTATTACGCCCGCTCGGGAAAAAAGTTCATTTTCGCTGAAAACTCCAAACAATAACACTTAATATTACCTCTAAAGTATAGAAAAGTCGAATATTTTCATTTTCTTTTAACAGAAAAGCTCCACTATTAAATTTCCTACACATCTTTCAGGAGCGCTGAAATAAAGCCTTTTTCTCCGATTTTTGTGTATAGTTGAGGCCGATGGTGTCAAAACGACCCTATATCTTCTAAACTATTCAACATTTGTTCACAACACCAAAAGGACTGTACTCTTAATTAAGTCAGAAATGATATTCCAGGTTCAAACCGCGTTATTCGAAATCTCCGTCATTCGCGTAAATACTAACTTTCGAGGTTATGATTCTTTTGACAACTACTTATGGCGGTCTAACTAGACCTACGTTAGTTTTCGTTTATGAATAAGACTGTAAAACAATATGCGATGAACAATAAAACAAGCCCGTAATACGTAATTTAACTTTTTCGGTCCTGTTATGTTTCTCAGAATTTTCCCAATAAGTACAACTAGTGTAATTTTAAATGTCACGAATTTGCTGTCGCGCATTGCACAGGGTCAGAACAGTCACAGTCTATGGTAGCCTGTGTTTAAGCAGTGAGTATAGAACGTCATATAGAGATTTCACCCTATGCATTTTTCGGGAATGAAATATTAGGCCGAGATTTGCGCTGAGATTTTCTCAATCTATCCATGACATATGTGCATGCAAGCGAGGGCTGTCCAAATCAATGGCCTTGTGTAGTTTGTAGACGAGGGGTAAGAGCGGGTGACAAGTTACGGATCGCCAAATTTCCCGTAAGGTGAAGTCTCTATAACAATTTCTATACTCAGTGGTTTAAGGCGTTTGAGAACGTCATTCTACGTTGAAAGACGTCTCAAGGCAGATGTATTCATTATGGTATCAATAAACGTATAAATAAACGTTTACGTTTAGTCATGAAAGGGAGTCACGCACGATCATTGGCAATGGCTCGGCTCTATGCGCGAATACAATATACAAGAAGAGACGACGAGATGTAAGAAATGCTCCAACACATTCCTCGCACTTGATTCAGCCTTTTTTGACAAAAAAACCAGACGACTCTGGTTCAATAGGCTCCTTACTCTCATGATAAGTCCCCTTGCCACTTCCCTAAACCATGGCCAGCTAGATCTAGCTGGCCATGCCTAAACTCAAAAGGCCATTGAAAGGAATGTGACTTCAGACAAGGGAGGACATGAGGAACGCAACGACGAGACCACTATACATTACCTCATTCAAATGCTGTTTGTCAGCAACAGGCAATATCGACAGGCGGGCAACAATCACGCATGCGCACGAAGCTTCTAGGTACTCATGCAACAGCACTTCATTCAAACACTTCAGGATTTCGCACAAAAAAAAACGGTCGGATACTTTTCTAACAGACCACGTATGTAGAACTCTGATGAAAGAGTGCCCAAAAGAAACAATATCACATTTTACATTCAATTGGTTGGTTCTAGAAAATAATGTTCGTTGCAATTTCTATTATTCGCGTTTTAATTAAACATTGAACGATATTGTGTCTATACTCATAATGGGCACATGTAAAATTTAGATATACGTCCTTCTAACATAGGGTATGGAGCGAATGGGAGATTTATTGCCCTTGGGTTTCTCTCCTTGCTAAAAACCGGTCCAATAATAGATAGTTCGTCCGCAAGTTTTTTTTTTCGTAAACTCTTTCGTTGGTAACAAATAATTGATAAACGTAAAGCATTTTGAGTAGATCAAATTGTAAAATTTTATGTGGTAAAGAATGAAAAAGCCTAAACCATATAGCTAGTATTCCAACAAGCAGCGCATTAATTTGTTCAGTTAAATAACTGACTTTCTTTCATGTTGAACCAAATTCATTATTTGTGCATATGCCAGGTGCAAAAGAAAACAAATTTCAAAACTATACAAAATAAAAAAGTAGCAAACCAATCGGTTTCATAATTTGCGATCCGGATTATACTTACCAGTTTCATCAGTACCTACGTTTGACTTTATAATGGTTTTGAAAATGAAAAGTTCCTATTATTGGTTTATATTTGGCAATTTTCGCAGTTTTATGATAGGCGTTTAAAATTTTTTGACAGGATATTCAAAATGTTTTATTAGTAGTTGTAATATGTTTATACATTATACATGCTTATTTCAGATTACAACAATTGAAAATATCTGTTTTGAAATCATTGTCCTGAACAATAGAAAAAAACAGAGAGAAAAAGACTTTATTTCCGCGCTACGGAAAGATGTGGAGGAAATTTAGTAGTGGAATTTGATTTCCTTACTTCTTTAGAGTAGGGTGCAAGTTTTTTTATTAATACGAACGGTATAGTTTGGATATTAATCAAAAATTTAAAATTTTTCATGTTAAAGCTTTTCTATTAAAATAAAATGAAAATATTAGACTTTTCTATACTTTGCAGGTTATTATTTTAAATTTTCTGCGAAAATGTATTTCATTACTGTTTCTCTATTTAAGATTCGTCAATATGC
Source organism: Quadriops clusia (assembly GCA_033557875.1). NCBI lineage: Eukaryota > Metazoa > Arthropoda > Insecta > Coleoptera > Hydrophilidae > Quadriops > Quadriops clusia. Next base: position 3,404 of record JAWQRP010003024.1, on the reverse strand, counting down.
ACCCTGGTTAGCGAAGTTTCGAACCTTTGCTATCGTCACCCTAATTAACCATGCTATTACGGATATGACAAATGGGGTTTTGTCATGCAAGGGATAGGTGAAATATAAGAAGTACAAATTAAAGACAACTTCGAAAAAAATGATCATACGAAAATATACATCATTTTCAAGGAAAACTCTCTACTTTTTGATTCTGTTAGTTAAAAGTTCCTATTTCAAAAAGAATCCTGATTTTTTATGTGAGAAACAAGAAACAAAAATTTTTCTGAAGATTTCTCAAAATTTAAACAAGTCCATAGACTTGCAAAGGGCAAATGGCAATATGCATTTAGCCTACGGTATAAAATAATTTATAATTCAATTGAGTTTAATTTTCCATATACTGACTTATTTACTAGCTAAATTGTGTTCAAAAATGATGCTGAAATTTATGAATTTGCAGGGTCGTATAAAAATGGCCGTTACATCAAGGGCATTAACGATATCTTTGCGATGTTTACACTTTATATAAACAAAAACTATCATTAACAGTTAAAAGTGAAAAGTGCGATTTTTTATTTAATTGTCAATAACTACGTTAAGAATTGTCGCAGAAAAATTAATTACAGTGGAACTCATAGAAAAATATTCACACTACGAAACGCATTTAGAGAAATTAATCTAAAAAAATTATTGAAGTCCGTGAACTTGTTTAAATTTTGAGAAATTTGCAGACAAATTTTTGTTTCTCGTTTCTCACATAAAAAATTGGCTTTACTTTTAAAATAGTAACTTTTAACTAACTGAATCAAAAAGTAGAGAGTTTTTCCTTGAAAATTATGTGCATAACATTTTCGTATGGTCATTTTTCTCAGAGTTACACAGTTTTGAAAATGACTGAAATATTTTCTCGTTTGTAGGTGTTACTTTAATTTTGGTCGCCAGTTTAATGACCCTTAAAATGAATTTGTTTATTTATAATTAATTATTGAATTTATCGGCGAGCCGAAACTGTTACCACGAGTAGTTGGCAACATATAAGAGTTAGAAAAAGAAGGAAATTCGACGAGTATAATAAGTTCGACAAAGATAGATTAAATGTAGACTTTCCTCTCCAGAGACTTAGTCGGGCGTTCTGACCGTAGAAACCAAGTGCGGAAGTACCAACAACAACCTAACTTATACCGTTACTTACTGTTATTTGGTCATATTAAATTTCTGAGTTATACGATAAAAATTGAATTTTAACAAGCTTGCCAAAACTTGATTGGGAAATTGACAACCACTTATGCTGGTCTAACTAGACATACGTTAGTCTTCGTTTATGAATAACACTGTTAATGTTTATGTTACATTTTATCATACAAGCATTATATCGTACTAACTGATTTGTGATATTTTTAGAGTCAGTAGGGTCAGTTATGTGAATTAAGCTGTAGATTCAATTTTGGAAATGAATAGTCCAACTACTCATCATTTGACTGTTGTATTTTAAAAGCAATGCTACCAAAGATGCAGATTCATTACATTAAATGCAAGCAAACATTTCATTATATGATATTTAAAAAGTGGAAAAACACACAATAAACCAAAGTAAGACAAAAATTTGGTATGAGCAACGCTCGGGTCGATTAACGATATCAAATATGCATGAAGTTAGTCGATGCCAAGCACTAGAAGGGAGTTAAATGAATAATTTTGTCATAAATTAATAAATAAATGTTTAACGTTTTGGAAAAGTGTGAATGTGAATTTGAATTCTAACCATAGCAATTTGTTTACTCTGTAACACCACTCCGACTGGATTTAACACCAGAAGTTACACTGAGTGGTCGAATTAACACATAACCTTTGGTATGCAAATTTGTAGCTACATTTTTAAACCGACGAGTAATTAATAAATAGTCAGACTCTATGACCATAGCGTTATCTGCTGTTTTACCTAAAAGTCCATTAGAAATAACATTTACATAACCACTAGATGTATAAAAAACTAAATATTATCTAGTATTGGCATTTTTATATGATGACCAACTACTTGATGCTTGATGCTTTACATTACGAGACTTTTCTATATAAATTTTAAAACAGTTAATAATCGATTGAACTTTTTTAAAATTTTGCAAAAACTGAAGGGGAAAATTAAAAACAATACAAACTTTTGTAGGCCTTCACAATAAAATTTTTAAAATAACCTGCTAATATTGGCAATGACCTTCTAAAAATTTTGCCTATTGGCTTGATGCTATTGCAAAATCGTGTCCTATTCTCATAAAAGATCGTTTAAACAAATTTTTCTCAAAGTACTTATGATATCTCTGAAACTTAATTTATTTTTTTACAAGTATATAAGATGTAGGGGGTAAGTCGTAAGTAATAATTCCCTTTCCAAACTGATTGCTTCTATTATTTTCTTTACAATTTTATCACTGGTCAATTTTAATATGAAAAAGCATAATATAAAAATAAGAAACGGAGATAGTAACGGTTGCTAAGAATAAGAGGTAAACAATAAAGAAAAAATAAAATATATACAATAAAAACGAGAAATATAATTTAAAAAGTTAAAAGAAACAAAATAAGAGTTGCAAGGTGAAAACCCTTAAACCCACCATTTTGGTCCTTCGAGCAAGGATAGCATTGGTCCTTCAGCAAGCAAAGTAAGAATCAGCAAGAAATAACAGGAAACGACAGGAGCTGACAAGAGTCACGGAGACGAAATCGCGAGACGGTGAATCTTTGGGCAGAGACAACAGGACATAACAATAGAGAAACCAAGACGGTAGCCAGAGGCAGAACTCTAGTAAGGTCTAAAATTTGATTGATTCGAAATATTTTTCAAAATTGTCAAATTATTGAAAAACAATGACAGACTTAACTAACATGATTCAAATACGATCAACTCTGAAGGGGCAGGCGACGAGATTTGCAAATTATCTAGATAACATTAAAGATCGCGAACAAATAACCATTAATAATGTTGCTTTAAGGTTGGAAAGGATTGAAATACAATTTAATCTATTTCAAGAAATACAAGGTAACATAGAGAGCGCGGTGTTAGAAAACAGGGATAGGCTACAAGCTGAGAATGAGGAAAGGGAGTTCATGGAGGATAGATATTATTTGCTAATATCCAGGGCTCGTGCGTTCTTGAGTGAAAACGTCGAAAAAATCGCGTCTACCGCGTCAAGTAAACGAAGTAGCGTCGAAGTCCCGATCGCAGGCACAATGGCACCGGCCTCACCGGACATTTCCCACGAAACAAAAGTAAATAAACAACGCGCGACAATTAAACTGCCCAAAATAGAATTAAAAACATTTTCTGGTGACTTCAAGCAATGGCATTGTTTCAAAGATTATCATTTTTCCGTAATAAATAATAGAAACGATCTGTCAGATTCGGATAAGTTTAGTTATTTAAAATC